>JAVHNF010072033.1:8798-22755 GCA_034783455.1 Micropsitta finschii
GTTAGGGTAGTAAAAGCATTCTGCTTGGGTGGCTTTCTGAGACTATGGGGATGCGAGGTTGTTTGTTTGCTTCTAAAAGCTTTCCTGGTTTACTCTGAGGGGAGTGTGTGAAGTGTGTGTTTGTTTCCATTGACCCTTTCTCTCCTTTTCCTCCTTGGAGTAAAAGCTGGCCTTGGCAGGCTGATTGCTACCTTGCTGTGGGACACTCCTGAGCTGCCCTCTATACCAAGTCTGTTTTGCGTGTCCCAGAATGGACTCTGAAACACAGGAACTATGCAGCTGAACTTTTGTTCCTTATTTTAAGATACGCACACAGCAATAGGGTAAATAAAGCCGTCTTTGTTTTCTTCCTCTTGCTGTCTGTATTTGAAAAAAAAACATATTTCTGCAGCATATAGTTTATGTCAGAGCCTCTCAGCTGGGAAAGATGTATGTTTTGGCAGTTGAGGTATAGAGTAGTTGTGGCTTTTGGCACCTGGAAAGGCGTTGCAGGGACTTAGGAACTGTGGGTTAAGCATGAGCTAAAATTAGCAGAACCATAACTAACATTGCTGTTGTCTAAGGCTGACTCATGAGGTTTTATAGATTCAAGAGTGGAGCCGAGATGTCACAGTCCCTTAGCAGCATTCATCTTCTGCTTTCCTCTGCCCTGAAGCAGAGGTAGGATGAGAGTAAGGCTGCCTGGTGTGTTAGTGTTAACTGCCATCAACTTCAGTTCAGATTTGTAAGGTGACCATGGACTGCAGCAGTTTGAGGAGCATTTGCACTTCCCTTATGCTGCCCTGATAGGAGCAGGGAGGAAAACCTGCCAGAGGGATAAGATGAGCCGTAGCTGCCAGCAAGAGCATCTTAGAGTGCTTCAGCTAAATCACCCAGATCCTGAGTCAGTGCCCTGTGCTGTCACTGTAGGGCTTCCAAATGCACAAGCTTTTGAGATGAATCAGAAGTGCAGGCCCTTCTGAACTATAATTTCCAGCTGTCTGCAAACCTGTAAAGATGAGCAGTGCAGAAGTAATTCTTGCTTGGCCGTTGAGGTTTTCTTTGTAGTGGGAGAGTCCTTATTGGGGGTTCTTTTTCATTTTTATTATTATTTAAAGAGAGCTTCTTGAGGATTACTCCAAAGCTATGGGCAGGCTCTGCAGCTGCTTAACTGTCTGCAGCTGCTGAACTGCCATCTCTGTGGCTCTGTGTATTTATTTTAGCACAAACTGGTTTCAGGTTTTATTTCATGTACACACTCAGTCTCCTGCAGTTCTGCTGTGGGTTTTGTTTTGGGTGAGCTGCTGTAACAGAGCCTAACAGCACGCTATCAGATCTGATCTTTCTTTTCTGATAGATCTATTTTCAAAAATGACTTCAGTGCTGACCAAACATCACAAGAGCAAATTAATTTCTAGTTCTAAGGACAACTGCATTAAAACAATCAGAGGCATTTTAAGACTATCATATCACATCAGTTTTGAGTCTCATATTACCAAGGCCCATGTTACTAGCTCTCATTTCCTTGGTGTCATCTTCACAAGCACCTGTAATGACCAGTCACCCTCCTCTTTCTTTGCCCAGTAAGTGATGTTTTCTTCCTTGCTGCTTGCTGTCTGATGGGTCAGAGCTGTCAGGCTGCTGAATGGGTGGCTTTGGCTGTAGTGATCAGATATGTGGGTTTTGATGGGTGCACAGCTTTGCTGGGAGCATGTATTGATCTCCATCTGTTGGGACAAGCCCCTTCACCTTTTGTGTAGGCCAGGCAGACCAAAGACATTTCCTAAGTCATCTCTGGGTTTTCCATTACATATGTTGTTGCTCGATGCCCTGAGATGATAGCTGTCTTGAGCTTTCTTCAGGCCTAAGACTAATGCCTTGATGCCTGTGCTTTTAAAGCCAGTGTCATAAACTGACTGTCCCCTTCCCAGCTGTGCTTTGGAAGAGTGTTTGCATAGCCAGTACTGTTAATATCAAGAGCCATATTAAATGAAGTAATTAGAAAATCTGGACTATTGAATACAGTTGGCAGCACATTGTATGCTGCCACTCAGCATGCACTGTGAACTTCCGTGACTTTCAGTGACTGCTCATTAAGTAAACTCTGAATCCTTTTGTTTGTGGCAGTACATCGCAGGAGATTTAAAAGAGCAGA
The DNA here is from genome assembly GCA_034783455.1 of Micropsitta finschii. Lineage (NCBI taxonomy): Eukaryota > Metazoa > Chordata > Aves > Psittaciformes > Psittacidae > Micropsitta > Micropsitta finschii. Next base: position 10,933 of record JAVHNF010072033.1, read on the forward strand.
AAAGAGCTGTCAAAACAGCTTAATTCTGTTTTCCAGCAGAGATCTAGCCTGTAAGTTTCCAAACCAACCTGTTGCTGATTTATCTGTGGTTTATTAGCAGAGGACTTAACCTTGGCAGCACCTGACATGATTATAGCTCTGGAGTCACAGCTCTGGCCATGTGGCAGGTATGTGAATCTGTTTAGCTGTTCTTAACTACTTGGCTGTTATTTTTCTTCTAGTTGTACCTACCATCTCTTGGAAAACTGATTGCGTAGTTTGTCTCTTCCTGTAGGTAAAATGGGCAATAGTTGTATCAAGCCCTGAAAAATTTCAAGAGAACAAGATTTTAAAACTCCATTTTCTCTTCAAGCGCTGATCTTAACTGGATAGAGTACTTAGAATAAGTGTCTCTTAAGTGAATATTCATCAAGCTTCCCCTTGGATTCCTTTGTCTTGAACATGTAAGAAAATTTTAAGAATGGGAAAGTCCTGACCCATTTTTCACCACTTCCTCTCATACACAGAAAGCAGAAGAATCTAGCAGCATTACTTGGTTTTGAGGCATATTTGGGATGATTCCTGTTTTCTGTCAACACTTCTTTTAAAAGATCTTTTTATTTAAAATACAGTGGTGTTTTCATCCCATTTTGAGGGGGATTTGTGCATGTGGAAAAGGGAATTTTTGGGTTCTTGGCTTTGGTTTTGGTTTCCTATTTTCTTGCTAAAATTGTTTACTTTCCCTTTAGATGGCTGCTCTGAGCTCTGGTGTCTTTATACCCTTTCAGAATACCTAGTCAATCTTGAAACAGTAAAGGAATTACTTTCTTTCCCATGGATTCTTCTTTTCGTATAGAAAATGGGATTTGAGGTTGTTTTCATTTTAAACTGAAAGATGACCAAGAGTTATCTGAACACCTTGAGTTCTTATAGTGGTTGATGTAATCATGGGATTTTTTGACAGAGGCTGGAGAGTGTGTGTGATCACCCATACTGCTATATTTGTAAACATCTAGTGCTTGAGACATGGTGCTTCCTTTAGTCCATGGCTGTCAGACTGTGCAGAGGAAGGGGGGGAGAAGGCAACTTTCTTTTCCCTGTCTTCAGAAAATTACCTATTTTCTGGGTAAGTCCTATGCTAGCTGAAAGCTGGCAGCTGCACAACAGGGAAGTGACAGAACATGGTAGTACTGGATAAAGGATGGTGTGAGGGGACTGCCTGTGACGTGTCATCTGCTACCTGTGGGGCTCTGGCAGCCTACTATGCCTCTCTGCCTTGCCAAAGCATGTCGTACCTCCATACCAACACTGAAGTCACTGTTCTAGAGAGCTGGGACAGCCCTTTTCTCTGGGCACGTGAAACTTGTGGTTGATGGAGCTGTGCTGTCAGGAGTTAACTTGCTGTGTTGTTTTTGAACCTTGGGCTTTTCCCTTATTTTCCCTTATTTTATTCCCTTTGCTTCATAGGGCAAAAGTTCTCGTGTGATGTTTCAGTTAACAATTTCAACCAAAGCTTATGGGGATGGAAACCTCCAGCTCTTATTTCCAAGGGTCTTGTGACAAGGGGCCTGTGGATAGAAGAGAGGAATCTTGCTCAGACTCCATGACTGCAGGTGAAAATCCAGTATCTCTACCCTTTATTAGACACTGGAGAATCTGCACGAGCAAAAGCTGTTGACAGCCCATCCTCTTTCCCTCTGGTTGGAGCTAGGGGTTAGTTGCAGTTTGTGCTTACACTCAGCCCTTTGTGCCAGTGTATTTTTGGAGCAGGAGCTGCTAGATACATTTCTCCCTTTCTCAGTTCCCCATCTGCTACTGTAGCCATCTCCTGCTCTAGCTGCCTCAGGAGAAGCTGCATTGCAGGGGACAATGGCAGCAAAACCAGGAGTGTTACCTGTGCTTTCAGTTTGTGAGTTACCTGGTCCCGAAGCTTGGTGTTCATTTTACGTGTTCATTTTACCCATCATCACTAACTTCAGCACTGCTGGCAGTGTGGCTAACGTGATTTAGTACCTCTGCAGGTGACAGCACAGTCCCTTGTCTCTTTTTCTATTTCGGAACTAGGAAACAGGAACATGGAATTTGTTTGCCTGTAGATTCAGTCTTGTTGTCTGGAGTGAACCCTAATAAAGTATTTACAATGCACAAAGTCTGCTTCCTCCTAGAGGAAAAAAAAATGCTGACTTCAGTAAATAAATTTATTTCAGCCAATTTTTATTCTGAGGGAAGTAGTATGTATATTGCAGGGGGAGAAATACTTCCTCTTTTAGCAGCAGCTGTTAAAAGCAGGGTGCTTGCTTGCCTTGCAATTAAAGATGAAGTCAGCAAACTGTAATTTTAAGAAAGAAAATAATCTTGAGCTACTATTGACTATAAGAAGACTGCAATTTACCCTGACTTGTTTGTGTTCACCTCGTTGTGAGAACTGTCAGTATCTCTTATGATTGACAAAACCCCATTAAGGTCCAGAGAAGCAGAAACCTCCTGCCGTATTAGCCTCACAGAGTGGGCTTGGAGAAGACTTCATGAGATTCGCCTCTGGTCTTCTTCTACAGGGTTAGTTTGTTCTTTGCAGGCTTTAAAAATGGTTGGCCTTGTGCTTTTTATGTGCAGTATTTGCTTGTTGCATTTTAGCATTGCACAGGAATGGGGTGGGATGGACTGTGAGATGAGCTGATGGGAGGACAGGGGGTGTGAGGAGCAGAACGTGAGGTTTATTCTCCCTGTTTGAGTGTCTCCTGGTCTGCCTGTACAGGGTGTACAAGGCAGATCCTGCTCGGTTTGGAAATACAAAACCAGTGACCTAAATATGAGCAACCCATGTGGAAAGTAAAAATAATTATTGCAGAGAACAGTCGTGGAGCCTTCCTGTATTTCTGCTGATGTCATCTCTTTGGTTAGCACGGGTTTTAGAGTTGGGGTCTTAACTTCTTCTTATACTGAACATCCCTTGCAGCAAAGGAGAAGTTAAAAGCAGTAGGGAGATACTTCTGCAAGCTGGTAGCACGTGATAGAGAAGTCTGTGCACCTGTGCACAGTATGTACAAATACATAGTTCAAGATGCGACGTGTCCCAAGGTTTATATCAAAGGTCCAAGGCTCTTCTACCTCTGGACAGAGTGCCCTCAGAATAGGGGAAACCAGGAACTTGGGCCCTGTTTCATGCAATAAAATATGTACATCATTTGGAGAAGGTCTTTGTGGCATGGTTTAGTGGTGGACTTGGCAGGCATGGAGTGAAGGTTGGACTTGATGATCTTAAAGGTCTGTTCTAACCTAGTTGATTCTATCTATACATAGTAAAAGCCATGTATGTTACTGAACCATTTTAGAGGAGGGAAAGCCTGGGTGCTGATTATGAATAGCAGAAAGCGTGGCTATTGTTAGTAAGGGACAAATCTTGTCTACCCTTGGTTACTCTTGGTGACTCCCAGATGTGCTGTGAAGCATGTGGGCTGAGGAGGGCCAGGAGTCTCACTTTCCTTACAACCTTGAGCCATCAAACTACGTAGCTTTGAAACAGTGCAGTATTTCATGTTACTGAAAAACTCAACATTGTAGTAAACCCCAGGCCTTTATTCTCCTATTGAATACATTTCCTTTCAGCTGTAATCAGATTTCTGTTTCATTTGGACAGATGTTTGCTGACCCAGGCCATGTAGAATTCTTATGACACAATATGCTCACTTTAAAATGGGAACTTTCTGTGTCACATTGAGCTTTCAGACTTGACTTTTCCTGAACAAGCAATATGCACATGTATATACTTGAACCTCATCTATATGCAGCAGTCCCGTGGTTTTACTGCGCCTTTACAATCCAAGTCGTACAGCACTTGTTCTTCCCTTGTAGGCAGGAGGCAGCAGTGCAGAAGTACATTATCTAGAGATATTCTCGTGGGAATAGCTGCACACACAGTATAAACAGTTCTGTAGCAAAATAAAATGCGTATATATTTTTGAATGTACCAGGACAACCATTCCAGTTTGGAGTACCTTCCCAAACTGTTGTCACAAAAACTGTCCTGAGCAACCCTTAATTATTGAAATGTGGTGTTGTGCCTCTGGTCTTGTTAAGGGAGAAGTAGTCCATTGTTACTCATATTCTAATTCTTAGCCCTACACCCAGCAGTTAGAGGTTACAGGGTGGGAGAGGTGCTGGCTTTGATACCATTAGCTCAGCCAACACTGATGGGAATAAAACTGAAATTAGGTTTTACTCCAACACAGATATAAATGCTTCATTTTGCTAATTCTTAATACTCACAATTCTTTCAGAAACAATATTAGAAGGGAGGTTACATCTTCTTTTGGTGAATGCTAATTATGATGTCGCCTCTCTTTGATTGACTGTGATAGTAGCAATCATATTGTTAAAAGAGAAATCTAAATTTAAAGTGTTCCAGGGATTCTTTTTGTGCTGAATGAAAACAACCTGCATTATTTAAATATTTCTACCTTTAAGACACAGATGGAAAAAGTCTGGCTATTAATATCATACAATGCTAAAAAAAACCTGAGTGCTTCTGAAAGGGGTTCTTTTGTAACATTTTGGATGCAAAGGAAGATTTATAGCTTTGTAAATAGAACCGTAGTATGTATCTGGCTTTCCTCAGTGTAATTTCACTCAAACTGATGTCCTGGTCTCATCAACCTGTTGCACCTTTATATTGTCACCATGTATTTTCTTCACTGTATCTGTGTACGTGATACTTTGTATTTCATATTTTCATGTTGGTGTCACATGCTGGTGGCTGGGAGGTTCATGTAGAAAGGGTAGGAAAACCTTTGAAAATGTTGGGGTCTCCAACATAAACAGGACGTGCACCTCTTGGAATAAGTCCAGAGGAGGCTACAAAGATGGTCAAAGGGTTGGAGCGTGTCTTCTATGGAGCAGGGTTGGCTTGTTCAGCCTGGAGAAAAGAAGGCTCTAGGGAGACCTTATTGTGGCCTTCCAGTACCTAAAGGGGCCCAACAAGAAATCCAGAGAGGGACTTTTTACAAGGACATGTAGTGACAGGACAAGGGGAATGGCTTTAACCTGAAAGTGGGTAAATCTGGATTAGAAACTCTGAAGAAATTCTTCACAATGAGGAGGTGAGGCCCTGGCACAGGTTACCCAGAGAAGCTGTGGCTGCCTCATCCCTGGCAGTGTTCAAGGCCAGGCTGGGCGGGACTTGGAGCAACCTGGTCTAGTGGAAGGTGTCCCTGCCTGTGGTGGGGGATTGGAATGGGATGATCTTAAGGTCCTTTCCAACCCAAGCCATTCTATGATGATTCTGTAAGTAATGCAGCATTCATAGAAAGAGTACTTATATGCTTTTACTATTTGGTGCATTTATACATAGTTACAGAAGGATAAGAACTTATTTACAATTTATTCTTTTTGAGCCAATTATGGTATCAAAGCGTGATTTCTCTATTTGAACCTGGGAAGTTGATTTTGTACACGTGTGACTCTGTGAGTTTTATTTTTTTTCTATCCCCAGGCAGGTCCCCAGTCACAGCAAAGAAGTCACGGTGTTTGCTCTTCCTCTCTTGGTACCCAGATGTAGCCAGAAGCTGTGGAGTAGTTTTTTTGAGTACTGAAAATAAAAAAGCTTGTGAAGCTATAGGTTTTCAGTTAGTAACAGTAGGGAACAGTCAGTTTTGTTCCTTATATAAAGAATCCTGTATTAGTCACTTTAGTGTCTTCATTTGTTTAGAGCACATTTGATAAATTCTGTGTAGCTATGTAGGTATTTTTGATTTCGAGGGGGACATAAGGTCCTTTTTGCTTCTAGTTCTACTAGAGTGCAGTCTAAGTTGTTGAATCAACAGGAGTCAGAAAATCCTGGTTCCACACTCGGCTTCCTTTCAACTTCCCTTGTATAACTGTGTGGACAAGTCATCTTTTCTATCACTCCCTAATTTGTGTGCACAAATCATTTTCTGTCAACTTCCCTACAGTTTTATGTCCACAGTTGCTTGTAAGTAGGATTTATATCTTCTGTTAAAGGCCAGAAGCTAGCAGCTCTCCATTCAGTGGTACTGGCATAAAACAACTAAGAAGATGCTTTACAGTTCAGAAATAAATATCAAGTGCTGACAATTTCTCTGCACAAAAATTCTGCAGCTGCACAGCTCAGTTATTAATCCAGTCTTATGAGACTGCTGTGTGATAGAGAAAAATGATCCCCATTTTATATCTCTGGAACTTGCAATACAGAGAAATTGCAAAGAAGGTGCAAGAAAGCCTCTTTGTACTGATAGGAATTGTGTGAGTAGATTTATGGTGGCAAGACCCTGCATAATTGAGGGGCAGACTGCAGGTTATACCTTACAAACATAAAAAAATGCCCCTTCCTCCTTCCCCACATCCCCACCAGTATGATTCATGTTAGTGATGAGGTCATTTACAAGGGTATTTGGCCATATGGGGTCAGAGAGTAAACAGCTCCAGAGCACTGTATTTGAGGTAGAGCAGGACCGGTGGAGCAACATGCATGAGGAAAATAGGAAAAGTAATTCTGGAAGGGACGTGTCCGCATGATCACTGATCTACAGTTACTGATGGAGGAGCTCAAGTCAGCTTTTTGTTGTGGGGAAGGGTTTTTGTTTGTTTTCTGTATATTTTCCTTTGAGTGATGTGTAATTAAGAGTATGTGTAATGGATAAATGCGCAATTGAGGGGAAGTAAGTAATTTGTACTAGGCTCTAAGTACATCCTTTCTGGATTGATGTTTCTAAAGTATTTTATCCAGTGGTGGTGGTGGTATTAGGAAATGACAGTAACCATAAGGACCGAGGTTGTCTTCAGGAGAGGTGATGGATGCTTGAAGCATGTAATTGCACTTGAAAGCCTACATGTTGATTACTCCAGTGTGGAAAAGTTCAGGAGACCTACGCTGTTTGTGTCAGATTCACTTGCAAATGGTTGTGACTGTCTGACAGCTGAAACCAGAGTGCTTTTAAAGAGGTGCTGATGTAGAAACTATAGCACTACTTGAAGAAGGAGAACTTGTTAAGCTCTGTGAAGACCTCTGGGAATAAAGGTGGTAGGATGGAGGTTGGTTAGAACTTCAACAAAGCCGTGACTGCACAGCAGGATATAGGCTTATCATTGCTGCAGTATAATCAGAGCTGTTGGAATATTCTGCTTAAGCTTGTTGACTTTAATATATACACACACTGGCTGGATTAGAACTGCTGATCCTTTTTTTTATATTTTTTTTATTTTTAATCCTTTTTTTTTTTTTTTTTCTTTCTTTCTACACTGCTGCAGAATTTATTTTGTGATTCATTTTCTGCTTGGACTTCAGGTGACAGCTTTTTCTTTGATACCATGTTCACAAAATCAATCCCAAAATCTAAAGCTTGTAGAAGGGAGAATGTGAATATGAGGAAGAAGTAACATTTTATTTCCAACCCGTAAAAAAAAAAAAAAAAAAAGAAAGAAAAAAGCCAAGTATTTTATGCAGTGTGTTTGTTGCTCCAGAGCATCTGTCCTGTGACTTACAGTGTAAAAAGAGGTAGGGTAGCTCATGAGACATTTGAAATGTTTGAGGCTAAGCTGCAAAGTTCAGAGACAGGCTGAACTCTTGACTCTCTTGAGGGAAGCAAACCTCCACTGCCTGTTTCAGAATTATTGGTCTGGTTTGTTGATGATTCCTGAAGACCAGGATTGTACAGAAGTCAAATGCTTCAAAGCCAGAAGAAAAACACAGGTGCTTGTTTTATCTCTGGTGCTGTTATTTATGTGATGAAGCTGGCCATGTGTCACCTTTACCTGATGGACGTCTTTGTTTGGATTGTTTGAACCTTTTTCCTCTCCTTTTGGGTATTCCAGCTGTAAGGTCCCTTGGTGCATATGACTCCTAACCATCCCGTAGGAGAGGGAAAAGGGTTGCTGAGGAGAAGAGGGAGCCTGCATCTGTCTTCAAATAGTTCTGAGTTGGAGAGGTGAATTCATGTTAAGTAAAGCAGGAAGTGTCCAATGCAAGAGCTAGTCTACCCTCCTGGCCTCAACATCTGCTCTGCCATGTTCTGCCATTGTGTTGCTGATGCTTCCATCTGTGGGATGGTGGAGGCCTGTCAGCCCCTTGGGAATAAGGGCTGCACCCGTTGGTGTGCTTGCCTCAGGGAAAGCTGGTGGTGTGTGCCTGCTGGGGACAGGCCACACACATCGGGCATGGCTTGGACACTTGGGATTTACTGCAAGTTTTTATGGAGGGGTTTTTCAGCTCAGAGGCTGGGCATCGTGGAGGCTGAGTGCATGTAGAGGCTGTTGCGCTACCTGTGCGTGAATGGAAGCTGCAGCTGCCACAGGGAATCCTGCCCTGCCCATTGTGGGGAACCTAAAGGTTTCTTTGCATTGTTCCAGCGATGTGAGGTGACATTACAAAAGTCAAATGTCTGGCTCTGGTTTACGCTTTGACTTTATAATTTTCTCTGAAACACTGATTTTCATTGGCTTTGGAGTTTGAGGGTTTCAGTGACCCAGAGAATATTTGAACATTAACTGTATGGAAAAGAATGAGTAAATTCACACCTCATTTGCTATTATGTTGCTTGTTTGGCTGCAAACCAAACAAACCCAAACTATGTATATGTTAAAATGGAGCACTAGCTTTTTAGCCAGAGCAGTGAGAAGTAAGAGCTCTCTCTCCTGCAATGAAGGAGGTTAAAGAATTTAGCCTGGTAGGTCACCTTCGTCCAGGTCAGGTCCAGTCTCCAGCTGAGGCAGAAGTTGCAGTTCCTCCAGAGGACAGCTTTGGAGAAAGAGAAAAGCAGCTGAGAAGGCATTGGTACTGCGCTGGGGAATGTGTTAAACAGCAAGAGCTAGATATGCCAGTGCTCATCTGTCAAAGCCCAAGAGACAAGGTTAAATTAACAGATCAAGCTGAGATAAGTGTTTCGTGTAAGCTCTTGTCTATGCTCAGAAACTGGAAAAGTTAAGGAGAGTATGACTTAAAGCATCAAGTACATAAATAAAGCTGTGCTGAGCTCTCCTGTGAATGCACTCATTCAGGAGATTTGCTCTTCTCTGCACGAGCCTAGTGACCTTCGTTTTCCTGAGCGTTCCTCTGTGGTCTGCCTATCGTTGAGAAGTGCTCGTGCTGCCATAGCAGGGGCATGCACACGTGTGTGCAGTGCTGGCCCTGCCGAGGCTGATGTTCCAGCTGAATGCCCCAGAAGTAAATATGTTAAAATTCTGCAGGCTTCGACTTTTGAGGCGCCTTTGTTTTAAAGATGAAAAGTGCATTTTCTGTCAAACGAGCTAAAATATGTGAGAAGTCTTGTTTTGCGGAATCCAAGGAGTTCTCGTGCCCACACATCCCTATTGTCCGCATTGATGACTCTGCACATAACTGGTTTTTCCCCCTCAGTGCTCTCTATGAACTCTGCACAACAAAAATTGATTCTCATTCCCTTGTTGGTTAGTTTGCAGGGTGGATTTTATTAATTGTGCTTCTTTGGCCCTAATTAGGCAAATGTATTGAAACTCCAATTTGAAATTTAATCATTTGCAGTAACTTCTCTGTTTTACGGTAATACCCTTCTAAAAGCTTGAAGATAAAATTTTTCTTCCTGTTTATCCTCATTTAGTGCCAGATCCTGCAGCACTTATTCTGGTAGGGTGTTTTTTGCCTTTTGCTGTAAGGACACTGTTCTTCACTTGGCACAACGAGGTGTTGCAGTTAGGTTTGAGAGTCTGTCTTTCTGTTTGAGTGGATGGCTCTCAGCACTTTGCAAGATTAAGAGTGTATTTTGCTCCAGGAACCAGCCTAGCCTCCCTTTTTATTCACCTTTCTGCTTCCAAGGAGAGCTGCCTTTCACACCAGACACATTTGTGTTTACAGATAAAAAATTTTTAAATTAAAGTAAAATTGAAATCTAGGGTGAGACAAAATTACTTAATCTTTTAAGCTGTGTGCTCTATGGGATAGAGGGACTCTGTCTCGTTATCCTTGTGCCTCATTTAATGGTACAAGACTGGAATTCAGCCTGCAAGACATCAAATCCACTTAATAAAAAATCTGGACAGCATCCAGGAGTCTCTTCTGTGGCTGCAGATGTTACTTTACAACTACCCCATGCTCAGAGCCATCAGCTAACTAATGTAACCATCAGACTAAAACAGCATCAAGCATTTCACTATAGGGTGGAGTGGGTATGAGTACTGTCTGTCTTAAGTTGATATAAAATACCAACCATGGCAACACAGAAAGAAGGGAGAGGGCAGCATAGGAGCCAATGTAGTGACCAGGTTTAGTATCCAGTTACAAACCTGGTGTGTGATGGGTAGTGAAAGCTCTCAAGACTCTGAAACAGTTAATACTGGAGGTGTCTGTATGTCTTTGTTGGGAGCATAAGCAAGGAGAGGGCAGTGTTCATTTTTAACAATTTATCTCAAAAAATCGTGGGGACGCAGAGGACCTTGAGGAGTGTTCTCCCATTGCATGCTAGTGGCCAGCTGTAAGAACTTTTCAAAGGAGGGCAGGTACAGCTCAGTGTACTGAAAAAAGTGTGAAGGACCAGTGGTCTTAGTTTCTTCTGCAGGGAGCCAAAGGTCTGACCTAGCTCGGAGGGCACTGTTTGTAGGAATGTCTGACTTGTGTGAAACTAGATCAGCTTATAACAGAAAAATACCATATAGGAAGATTATTAAAAAAGCCAACCAACCAAACCCACAGCAAACCCCAAAGCAACCCACAAACAAATAAAAAACCCTGTCTGGCTGAAAGATGCAATTTCTTTGTGCATTTCTGACATCAGCATGAATTCAGTTATGCTGTAGGCTCTGTACAGTTGCTTTTTAATTGAAACACTTGCTTTAAAAGTCATTGCGTATGCTGTTAGTTTCCAGTTCAGATGATCTTGAAATAATTAGTTACAGTCTCATTCAGCCTCCTGTTGGACATCTTACAAATAGTAGTTACTGGCAAAATCTGTTTTGGTCCTTAGTTGATGTTTTTAGAGGGTTTTTTGACCTTGAAATAGGAATGTTTTATTAATTTTATCTGCAAATTAGGAAGTTTGGTCTTTTCAAAATACTTCCCAAATTTTCAAAGTTTAAGGATAATTTTTTTTGCATTTGAAAATAGAGAGGTCTTTCAGTTAGGAAATTTTTGTGCTCTTTTGTTTACCATGCCCGGCCACTAGTGGTAGCAGGAGGTTTTCTGTGGTCTCTTGAGTATCCATGAGTTATCATGCAGTTTTTCTTAGCCAATACTTGCTGCTGGATCTGAGCCAGGGGTGAGCTTTTGAGTGCATTAACTAAAAGGCTCGGTCAGTTTGGCTTCCTAAAAATGATACAAATGTTTAGAGTTTTGGATGTCTGATTCTAGGGGAAGAATTGGTGATCTATTAATAGAAGTAAATGGTGTTGCTTTAGAGATTGACTTCTGTAATCAGAAGTGTTAACTTCTGTTTTGGGAGGCAGCTTGGAATCAACGTAACAACTTAAACAGATTGAGCAGGAAGAGGAGGAGTTGTTCTAATTTTGCAGTCTTTGGAACAGTTATTTAGCTGTAAATACTGATCAAATAATTTCACTTATTATGGTCATACCTCCATCTTAAAGCTCTCAAAAGACCACCCACATGAAATGGGACATCCCATGAGAAATGATAGTGGCAGTTTCTAACGGCCTGTGCCAGTTCCTTGGAAACCACATGCAAAAATTCTGTAACTCTGGTAATTAATGTTTTTATTTCTTAACATGCAAGAAAATCATAGCTTTAGTTCTGAAAGCTATCCACATATAGCTTACTGCTGCAGAATTTAAATGCTTCATCCCTGGCAGTGTTCAAGGCCAGGTTGGACAGAGCCTTGGGCAACATGGTCTGTTGTGAGGTGTTCC
>JAVHNF010072042.1:39386-51169 GCA_034783455.1 Micropsitta finschii
GTGTGAGGTGTCCCTGCCCCATGGCAGGGGGATTGGAACTGGATGATCTTAAGGTCCTTTCCAACCCGAACTATTCTGTGATTCTAAGTCATTTGAGGAGAGAAATCAGTTTTGTTCCTTGTGGCTGAAATTCTCAACTTGATTGGGAAAATGAGCCATGAATGTGGAGGGTGATTATAGCCCACACATTTCTTTGTGATTCATGCCTTAAGTGTATCTTACAGCCAGTGTGACTGCAGGGAGCAGGAAAAACTGTTCACAGCTGTTGATAAGTATGATCTTGGTGGGAGGTAGAGGTGAGACACAAGTCATTAAATATGCCAAAACAATCTTTCAGTAACTGTTTCATGTTGCAAGCTTACAGCTGGACAACAGGATCACAGGAGTGCCATGAAGCAGCTAAACCACATTGCCAAACCAGGGTGTTGTGCCTGTTAAGCATGGCACAGCGGGAGCGAGCTATGCTGTGTGCTATGAAACACTGGCTTACACAGTTGTTCCTCCTCCCCTTCTTTTTATAACAGAAGAAGAACGCCCTGGAAGCTGGAATTGTCAAGGAAAGGACTGTATTGTTTGGGAATACTCACTGCACACTTAGCTAAACCCTGTGCCCTGCTGTGTGCATTCACCAGTGCTTTCCAGTTTGAGTTGTCAGCCCTGTGTCCTCAGTGACTGGGAGTCACAGTTGTGTGGACTCGGGTTATTACCTGCCCTTTGCTTTCTCCCTGTGCATCCTCAGCATCTTCCTTCCTGTCAACCAGAGGGAATTGTCCACTTCTGAGTTTTGCTGGGAAAACACCTAGGCAGGGGCTGAGCTGAGTGCCATGGGGTGTGTTGACAGCACATGGGGAGCACAGTGTAACGTGCATGGGGCACTGATGCTCTCAAACACTACATTAGGTTGGAAAGAATAGCTGCAGTGAGTACAGCTGGGGAGTTTCATGTCAATCTTTTATCTGTGTTCTGTCTTACAGCTTTCTTGCTGCATTTCTTTTGCTCTGAATCTTTCAAAGAAGGAATCTCATAGCTATTTTCTAATGCCTCTGGCATAGCATCTTGATCAAGTCTTAGTTTTTGTAATTTATTTCTGAATCTCCTCAGGATGGCCTAACAGCTTGAGAAATACGTATGCTGAGATTTCCTAGCTGAGTCCTACTGATCCTGTTTGTTGGCAGCTGCAGCTGAAATTGTTGCTATCCTGTGTAGGAGGGTGGATGGATTAAAGCAATGTGCAAGTGTGGAGAAGGAGTTAGAATTTAACCCAAGATCCCCTTTCTTGAGTACGTGGCCAACTAGGTTGTGCACTGGTGGTTTCACAAATCATGTGTATAACACCAGCAGTATTTGTCATTCCCAGCCTGCACTCTGCCTCCCTAATATGCTTCTAATCTTGTGAACTGAGACCAGAGCTCTGAATGCCAGAAGGTGAGTGACAGGGTACAGATTAAAACCCTGTCATGAAGCACAGCTCATGTACTGCTGCTTGTCAAACCTTTTCCATGGTATTGAGACTACAAATTCCAAATTGTATTTCTTTCCCTGCAGTCTGTAATCAGGAGGGGGCCTGAAATGTCAGACAAATTGTAAGCAATACTGTGAGTGAAAAGGTGGAAGGCTCTTTCTGACAATTTTAAGCCTGATTGAACCCAAAATAAAAGAACAGGGTGTTTGATTTTGTTGTGACTTTGTCTTTTTATCCATGATAAGTGAAGTTAATTTGAATTCAGTTTTATAAACAGCCTTCTAATGCTCAAAACCCTGTAACAGATACAGAGGACTTTGACAAGATGTTGAACACTGATGTGATGTTAATCATAGCTCAAGTCCTTGCAACCTCAAGAGTTTTCTACCAGGATTGCATGTTGGAAGTCTGAAAGAGAGGTAGATCAGAGCAAAGGAGGAAATGTGGTCCAAAACAAGCTTTTTGGTTGCTCTTTTATTTCTTCTTAAATTCCTACTGCAGTTTTCTGAGAAAACCTCCAGAAAAAACAGGGCAGTCAGAAATCTTTTTCCAGTGAGGTGTGGAGGGAGTCAGATCTCCTTTCCACAAGAGAAATGTGTATAAACCAGTATTTTTTCTATCTGCGGGTCACTCTCCTTACCTCAGTAGCCTTAATAAAGCATGTCTGAAGGGTTATTTTCTTCAGCAAAATGATTCAGTACAAATTACGGTTTCTCTCTAAGGTGTTACTCTGTCACCATCTCAATTCAGTCTCTATTTTGCCCATAGCCGCGCACCACTAGCCACAATTTCAGAGGCTCTTGCTCTCTGTTTTTACTGTTGAAAAGGTTGAAGAGTGGATTTTTAGAAGTTTTGATGTAACACACAAACTAATACCTTCCCAAGTTCATCCTTTTCTTGTAGAACTAACAAAAACCATTCCTGGATTAAAAGAAATGCTTCTCAAGATTAATCCTATTTGCTTAAATCTCTTTGGATAAAACCCTTTGATTAGGGAAAGGACAAGAAATAGAAGCTGCATTTCTTCATGCCAGGTTTCTGTTCAGCTTAGCAGCCCTGATCTAACAGGAATTGTCAGCTTGGTGCAAAGCCATGGGCTGTCAGCCCCAACCAGATCATAGTATCTCCAACTCATTCTGAATTGAATCTCTTTGAGAATCATGTGATAATTCTTGTTTTGAATTCCTGGTACCATATCTCTGTGAAAGCGAGGACTGAAACACACCTCCAAAAAATAGGCCATCCCTTGGAGAGAAGTGAAATGAACTCCTGAAATATGCATGCAACATACATATGCATGAGGGGGTTCTGTAGAATGTAAGCTCTACAAAAGACAGTGGTTGTTGAGCTTTTAGGAAACGTTTCTGTCTGAATTAGCAACTGTCAGAGTGGCATGGCTGGGAAGAGTTCTGCTGTAGAGGCACGAAGCTTCAGCTCTTCAAACGGTTTAGCTTATCTAAGGATGCAAGTTGAGGCACAGTTGTCTTAGAGCTCTCTAAACACAAGGTACCTGCAGGGCTTCTTTGGTGCTTTGTTCTTGGTTTGATATTTTTGTTCTTTTGATACAGTCTTGTCCTAAAGAGTGCCAGACTCTCTCATTTCAAAGTGTGAGAATTTTGCTTATCTTGGAGAGTAAAGAACCCAGGCGATAAATGGTGATAGAAATAATAAGAAAAAAATAAATACTGTGCTCTCCTGCAGAGAGCGAATAGATGTGTGTTTAATGCAGTGACATTTCTTCCTTTTTCTGCTTTCAGAAGCTAATTTTATCCAGCACTTTGTAGATTTTTCAGACTCCTTTTTTACAACTCCCGTAGAGTGTTTCCCTTATGCAGCTTCCCCCTGGCACCCATCCTGTGTGCACAGGCACTGCACCCCTGTTCAAGTGCAGTGATAAACATTAGCATTTGCTGCCCGTTTCTGGCTATCAGCATCCTCCTATCACTGGTAAGTCAGAGTTAGTCTGATGGAGGTTTGGAAGAGGCTTCTGTGGTGATCAGTTTCCTGTTCTAAGGTGCAGTTGGAAATGGCACGTTGGATGAGATACTCTTTTTTTTCTCAGCTTTGCTACCCCATTATGAAGAAGGAAGCCTGGTCTTCAGGCTTCTTTCAGCTTCAAATTTTCAGGTTCGCAGTTAGTCTGAGCAGATCTTTGATGTTAAACTTTTAAGCTGGTGGTGAGAAAATGGGGAAATGGAAAGGAGGGGAAGAAATCTTGTAGCATGTCTGCTGCTTTCAGCTTTCATCTTTTAAACTTCAATAAACTTAATCACAGCAAGAAGAGTTCTGGAGAAGTCAAGTTATATCGAAGTACTGGCACAATTCATCAGTTGCAGACAAAACCTAACATAGTCGTGCACCATCTAGAATATGCCATTCTCTTCTGTGTCTTCTGTGTTACTGAAATGACCTACTGCCAGCAAGATACCAAGTAGGCTATCTCTCCATCTTTTTGGGGTCTTGGTATTCTGAAACAAGAATAGGAGAGTTTAAACAAAGCTGACCATTATCAAAAGCTTTTTTAATTTATTCAAAGTCCAGGTTGGATGGGGCCGGAGCAACCTACTGGAAGGTGGCCATGCCCATGGCAGGGGGTTGGAACTTTAAGGTCCCTTCCAATCCAAACCATTTTATGATGCTATGATTTGTTTTGTGTCTGAGAGAAAGCATTATTGTTCCTGGATAAGCTGAGGTTCTTGTGGCACCCAGTGACTGAAGTAAGAGTCTGAATCATAGCTCTTTCTGATGTGTTTTGTAAGTTTGAGACCTCTTATTGTGTGAAATTTTTGACTACCCAGGAAAAGCTGTGTTGGACAGTGTGCCTAGACAGCAACCAAGACTTACATTTCTTAAGCTGAAAGGCTGCAGTGGGTGCTTATGGAGGGGGCATTGATGTCTTCTAACTGAATAGTTCAGCCAGTAGTATCTGCTTGTGCACTACTTCTCCAGTACTGTAAGGTAATAAGTTATGTACATGTGGACCCAACTTACGATCTCAGTGGTATTTTTCTGCACACAGCATGTTTTGGCTCTTGCTTACATAGAAATACTTCAATTATTCTGGGGTGGTGTTGTGGAAGAACTGGCTGACTTGGTACAATCATTCACTCGTTGTGAATGTACAGTCATTGAAGAGACTGGAGAGTGCTGCTAGTCAATAGGAGCAGGCTTTTGTTGAATGGCTGATTTTCTTTTCATGCTTGTTTTCTTGAATCTCTCCAGTAGTGTTGTCCCCTGATGGTATATTCACATTTGCCTTCTGAATTCCAAGCCTGGCTGGTGGTGAGCAGGGCATAGATCGTAATGGGGTGAGACCACGCAGCAGGCAAGGTCCCAGCCTCATCAGTTACCTGTTCCTTTCCCATTCCTTTTTCTTCCAGTTTGCATGTTATCTATCTTTATCATGTAAGTGCTAGTCCTGCCATGCCAAGCAGACTGTGGGTATGTTGCTGGCTCTGGGACTTTTCTGTCCAAGATGACATGTACTCCAACCAGGTAGTGTCAAAAACTTTTGTGCTTCAGGGCTTTTATGAAATGAGATGAACTCAGCTTTATGAATGGAAAATGTTTTATTCTTGGCTGTTTTTATGATAAAAGTAATAAAATTAGCACTGCCTGCAGCTGATCCTGTCAGTGTTTGTGGTCGGAGTGAAATAGAAATGGTCACAGGAGCTTTATTATTCTTCTAGATCTGTTAATCTCGCATCTTTCTGGAGCATTAATTCCACATGTTGCCTGAGAAATAATTTGACTTAAAAAGCATTTGATTCTGTTAGGATAGTTTGTTAGATCTCAGAAACACGTGTGCTGGTATTTATATGTCTCTTTCTATACATCTTCATTCTTGAATATACTTGGTTCCTTGTCTGGGAATAAGTAACTTCATGGAGTCATGATGCTGCAGTGGATGCTACACCTCAGACTCTGAAAACCTAACTGAAAAATACTCATTTTCATATGTTACATATATTTCAGTCAGGTGGTTTGTCAGGATGGTAGTTCTTCCTTACTGCTACTGAGGGATAATTTCATTGCTGTTGGAGAGTGATTCATTCATGTGTGGTTTGCATTTTCAGGAAGCCAGTCTCATAGAGACTGCATTCTTCATGCTTGTTTGTTTTGCAAACTCAAAATGCAGATGTCTTCCTTGTACAAGCAAGTCAAAGGTGTCTGTCTGGGTCTGCCAGGCTGGGGGCTTAAGATAACAAACCCATCCAAGGCTGGCAGTGGCACTTCATGTGGAAAACTGGAGCAGACTGTATGTGCTGTCAGCTGCAGCCCTGCTTGGCACGCTTCAGCTCATCCCAAGCTTTTGTGCCGGGAGGGAATGCAGCCTTTGTTTTCTGAGGGACGCGTCACCAGTGACGTTGAGGAAGGTGAAACACCAGAGCTGATGCTCCAGTTCTTCTAGAAAAGGGATTATCTAAACATTGAAAATTACTCTTTTATTACTGGGATGTCTTAGTGGCCAGCAAAGCGGGCAAATCACAAAGTAGAGATGGATGAGAGACAGTTAAAACTCTATGCTGTGTGTTGGTGCTACACTGGTTTAGCTCACTGGATCTGCCATCCAATGCTGAGAAATGCCAGTGTAGGATCAGGGCAGTATTGTGGCAGGAATAGGTCAGTTGTGTTGTGAAACTGCACCTCTTCAGTAGGGTAGATTTAGAAGAGTAATGAATATGCTGCTCCTAGGTGTTCAGAGCTGTCTGTTTTGAAGGAGTGACCATTGCTTGTTTTTCTTTCTAGGGTTATGGTGTTGTTCTTATGTATCTGTATTACCAGTCCATCCTATCCTGTGGTTCACCTTTGGCAGTATTCAAAAAGGCTTATGGCTTTTCAGCTGATGATTTGGACTGACAGCTTCTTTAGCGGGGAAAAATAAGGAGCTCTTCCTTCAGCTAGGATGAAAGGAGTTGTGTTTTCTATATGTATAGTAGAGAGGTGCTGTGATGATAGCTTGTTTTGGAGTGTAGGAGGTAGAGCTCTTTAACATCAGAGATTGTTTGAACGCAGAATGTGCATGCTACTGAGCTTGCACCCATGCTTCCTAGCACAGAAAGGAGTAAGGAGACAGGGGTCATGAGCCTGCCTTCCAGGAATTCCCCTGGAAGAGGTGTCTTGCATGCTTTGAACTCCAGGGCATGAAGGAGTTGAGAGGCAAGTTGAACTCCATCAGCTCAGCAGATGCCTGTGGTCTTGGTGGGTACCAGCCTTTTTGTGCTAGCAAACCAGTCTGTTACCTTCTGAAATAAACTAATGCATAGGTGCAAAGGAGAATTCATTTGCTTGTACCCTTGTAACATGACTTTAAATATCATGTTGCAGTATTCTAGAGAATGCTGGGGCTAGCATGGACTGTGCCAGTGTTTGCCAGGAGTCCACATAATGCAAACAACTCTGCATGGAAATAACCTCTGTCACTGTAGCTTCCTATCTTCCTATTCCAGTCCAGCGTATAACTTCCTCCTCTACAGTGAAGGTTTGGGAAAATGTTTTGTTTTTTTCCCTACCCTTTGCTGTCACAGCATACCTGTGTTTGCATCATGTTAGTGCTCCTCTCGCTCAGTAAGTGGTATCCATCTGCCCCATGGTTCCTACTTTACACACTCAGTGAGGATCCTGATCCCAGCCTGGTCTGTGCCTCTCAAGTAGTGGCCACAGCCAGGACTGGATGTGGGGCTTCTATGAGCAGTTAAGCTACTCCAAGGAATTCTTGATTCCTTCCTCTCTGTGTTGTTGTGACTCAGTATGTGAGTTTGGGTACATCCACGCTTCATTCCAACGTGTATTGCAGGTGCACTGGCTGTGAAATTTATATTTATTAGTTCAGTGGGAATTGAGTATTTTGGGGGTATTGTACTGAGCTTATACAACTTGCTAGTTTTATAAAATCATAGACCTAAGCAGAGGTGTGGCCTCAAAACATGCCTAACTTGACTTTTTCCTTTTCTACCTAGGTATCACATGCTGTTGCAAAGCTAGTATTAGTTTCTACTGGCAAATCTCAGATTTTGGAAAGGTAAGTGTAAATAGTCCTATTTATTCTGTGCTTAATGCTTTTCCTCCTTGCTTTGCAGGAATGCTCAGGGTGGTCCATAGGTGTCATTTTGACATAGGTCTTTGAACCTGAATCTCAGAGCAAAACTCAGGGAGTGAAAACTTAACTGCCAAAAAAAAATAAAATCTGTCAATCCCAGAGGAACACAAATTGCCAAATACAGCACAGCTCTAAAAGACATTTCAAGCCCCTTAATCTGGGCTTCATGGCTTGCACCTCTCCATAGCAAGATGAATCCAAGACTCAAACTGTACACCATGAACTCTGTGGGAGTTGGAGAGAACATGAGAGTGAAATAACACCAGTCACATCTGGGAGGGTTCAGTTCTAAGGTTTTGCATCTGAACGCTGAAGGATTTGGGGCAAAAGCAGTCACAGGATGACTGGAGTAGAAGCCTCTTTTTGTATCAGATTGAATCCCTGTTTAGGTGACAGTTTCAAAGCTCTGAATCATGCCCATCACTATCTTAAGACACTTTCTTTTCCCCATGACAGCTTACTGCAATTGAGTCATAGCATCAAACCCACTTAATTTCACTATACAAATGATAATCTGTAACACAATCTCCGTGACACTAAATCATTCAGAGGCAGCATTTGAACTGGTACTAAAGCTGACTACTGCATCATTATAAGAGCCCCATCTAACCCGAAATGGCAACTACTGTATTGGTGACACTGAATTTTGCTAGAAAGGATCTCTTTCTTTGAGCTTGATTTATCCATTTACTGTATTTAGACTGTTCTTCAGACAGTCCATTTACCTGCATTTAACCACTTCAAATTTGGTTAACATAGTTTCCCAATTCCTACTGCCTTGCTTGGAACAGCCACAAATGAGCTCCTGTTGCTTGTTCAAATGGGACAGGCTATTCTACAACACTCCCATCTTTGGGCTTACATTCAGGGAAAGCACTAGAAAGCACAAGCTTAACACACAGGTGGGTCTATAGTCCTCTGCAGAACCAGGATTCAGTTACACTGATGCACAAAGCATGAAGACTTTTATGGCATGGTCACTAGCAAGTGAACCAAGAAGAGCTATTTCTCTTCTACAGACTCTTTATTCCTCAGAAATCAACTTTTCCAAGGCCCCACTCCTTACTGCCAGTGCATCTGTCAGAATTATAACCTGCAGAAACACTAACAAGTAGAAATAACATTTTTTTCGCTGTGCTAGATATAGCACAAAACAAGCAGCAACAAATGAGAACAGCAGTAAGCAGACAATACTAAGCATTAGTAAGTATACATCCTCACAGGATGGTTCTGTTGCAGTGAGTTGTGGCCTGCAGTATCTTGAAAAAGTCTAACTGTGCCTACATGGCTCCTTTTCTTAACATTAGGTTTGATCTCAGTCACGTAAATCATGTAATTTAATTCCCCCTGCTTTGTTATTATTCAACTTGTTCACTCCTTTTAATTACACATACAGTAATTTATCATATATATTTTGTTAGAAAGATATAATTAAGCATATATTAATACAGTTTAATGATCTTGCCAGTGACCAAAATTCTCCTGTGGATTAAACAGAAAAGGAGGCATTGAACGTAAATTTGTGCAAGTAAATAAAGAAAACACAGACAGCCTTGTAAAGCAGGAAGAAAAACAAGGCCTACATGGCCAATCTATTTCAAGAATGTTACAAATGGGAAGCATTTACTATTTTAAAAGCATTAATCATGTACTCACTCCATTTATTTACTTATCTATGTTCTTCATGTAAATATTTCTTGGAAGCAAGTAAACTTTTTAGAATGATAAACAAGAAGTGAAGTCACGTTTGGTATTTCACCTGTTTACACTGTAATTACTCAACTTTGCTGAAAGCTGATGAATTCAAAGTTTTCCATTTCTATCTGCACCTTTTAGCTAGAAGAACTCTATTTTATACTTCAGTATAAAGGTATATGAGTTACCACTATATGATGTAAGCTCCAAACCTTATATATATATATGTATATATATAGATACAGCCTGAGCTCATTGATACTTGCTATGGGTTTCCTCACATTTACAGAACAAAAGACAATTGGCAGTGCATGAGCAGATAATCCATATAGCTAGGCATCAAAATACTTGATAGGCTAATAAATTCATATTCTAATACACCCTATGATAAGCTTTTGACCACGTAAACCCTCAACCTTGTGTCACTGTTCACATTTCTTCTTGGAACGAGAGTACAGACACGTACAAGGTCAGAGAAGAGCTAGAACTGCTCAGTGCAATATAAGTAGGCACTGCAACATTTTAGCTATATGCCTGTTATTTTCTTTCTTCTGGAAGGTGGTTTTACCTTTTCATTTGATATATATTGCACAGCGCAGCAGCCTGATGCTTTTCCTTAGTTTCATACAGGAATGGTTGAATTATCTTTTTTTTCCACCTTCACAAGACTCAACAGGCCCTAAAACAAGCAGTGACCCTTTGGCTGTAGCAAGAAAACACCTCTTGCAGTCTCAGCCCCCTCACCCCACTTCTCCCAGGGCTGTACCTGGGCCAGGGACATGGTTTAGTAGTGGACTTGGCAGTGCTGGGTTAGTGGTTGGACTCAATGATCTTAAAGCTCTTTTCCTTCCAAAACAATTCCATGATTCTGCAAGAACTGTAGAGGAAACAGGTAACAGTGATGCACCCTGCTTGCACATTACAGATCTCAGTGATACCACAGCTCTAGTTTTCTCCAAGTTTTTTGTTTTGTTTTTTTTTTTTTTTTTTAACTCTCCATTTGAAAGCAGAGAAGCCATTAAGAAAAAATTTGTTTCCCACTGTGAAGGAACACACTTTTATGAGCAATTAATGTTTGATGCACTTACATAGACTTAAAAACAAAGGTGTAAACCCAGCATTACTGATTTTGTTCTCTCCCTGGAGTTCTAACCAAAGCAAAGGCCAGTTTTCAACTCATGCAAGAAGAAAATTAAGTAATACATGGCTGTGGCATGCTCAATGCCCCTTCTGGTTCCCATCAGTGCCACAAAGCCAGGTGAACAGCAGTGGTCAACCTACAGCTCTTCTCACTTGTAAGCAGCAACAAAAGGACATCGGGGCCGCCCCTTCCAGTGCCCCCCCACCCCACCCCCCCCCACGGGGCCGCCTCCCGCGGGCGCGCATCTGCCCGCGGCTCCGCTCCGCTCTCCCTGCGCTCCGCACCCGACAGCTCCCGCTGGGCCCGGGCTGAGCCGCGCCGGGCCATGGCCTCGCCGTTGCGCTGCGCGCTGCTCTGCGCGCTGCTATGGGCGCAGCGCCCAGCGCCCTCCCGCGCAGGTACGGCGGGGGCGGGGGGGGGAACGACTGGGGGTGAGCGGGAGGAGTTGGCAGCTTTGGGACAGACGAACTTTTTGGGGGGGGTCTTTTTTGCTCCCCTCGCTTCTGAACCCCACGGGACCTCCCCCCATCCGCGATGGGGAGCCCCTTTCCAGCGGTTGGTTCCGGGTTTGGGGAGAGGGAACTCGCGGGACTGGGACCCCCACAGGGCTTGGAGGGGTCCCCCCAGTGCGGGACAAGCGGGGTGCGGGGGCAGGTTGGGAGCCAGCACCCTCCTGCTCCGAGTGCGGGGAGCTCCGTGTGGGAATTGTCTTTGTCCCCCCTCCTGCTCCGTCCTCCCTCTGCTCGGGGGGGGACATTTCCACCTTGACGTGTCCCTGCGTACCCCAGGGCCGGGGCTGCCCTCGGCTGCCCCCGTTTCGTTCCGCTCCCTCCCCACACCTGAGGGCAGGAGCGGGAGCTGCCAGCGTCGGGCTCCAGCGTCTGCTCCTGCGCCTGCCTCGATAAAAATAACTTCAATCCCAAACCTGCCTGAAACCCTCGTGAACAAAGCCCCACTTCCCCATTGGCTCCCGGCAATGCTGGTGGGGGGGGGACCCGCGCTGTGCCCCCCACCATGCTTTGGGTCCGCAGCATCCCGCTCCGTGCCTTATGCCACCAGAAGCCCCCTTTGCTTTGGGAGAAGGAAAAGGCTTCCGTCAGTGGGCATGGCCCTACCGGCTGCGGGGGGCTGGACCTGTGCACCCCAAAGGAGTGGTGCGGTGGGAACCCACTGCATGGAGGGGATGGGGGGGGGCAGCGAGAACAAAGCTGGGATGGTCCCAGCGTGGCAAAAGACCCCTTGGGACAGGGTGCGAGCCCTGGGCAGGGGGGATCATGTCCAGGTTGGGGATGGATCTCAGCTGACTCCCAGGATGGTGCCAGCGCAGGCGTGGGATGCAGCGAGGTGCAGGCAGGGCCCGGGCACAGCTCCCCACTGCAGCCTCC
>JAVHNF010072046.1:31320-42014 GCA_034783455.1 Micropsitta finschii
CCAGGTTGGACACAGGGGCTTGGAGCAAGCTGCTCCAGTGGAAGGGGTCCCTGCCCGTGGCAGGGGTTGAAGCTGGAGGAGCTTTAAGGTCCCTTCAACACAAACCAGGCTGGGTTCTGTGATTCAGTAACTCACCAAAATGAATGGTGAAAGCTATCACAGAGAACAGTCCTCGCGGTCCCAGGGCCCTCAGTACAGCTGCATTGGTGGGTCTCCAGCTCACGCTGTGCCAACTGCATCTTCCCATCTGGGCACCTCAGTGCACCCTTGGAGGGCAGAAATTCCTAATGTGGTTAAAAGCCCTTTTGTGCTTTCCCCTGATTTTGTTACAGGTGTGAACTTGCCATGATAATGGTGAATATCTTTTTTTTTTGCCCCTCTATATGCTTTTAGAGAGTATGAGGTTCTGTTTCCCACTAGCTCTGGAGGAAACCATACCTCTAAAGCGTTTTGCCTCATCAATTTGCAAAGACATCTTTATTGCCCTTGGTGGATCATAAAGGCTGCTTTCCAAGAGGGATGTTTACTGTATAAGCTAATGAAGACATCATCGCTTTCCATGGTGCCTCGTAGCTTGCTCTGCAGAAAGAGTGCTTGACTCGTTATGGCTGTATTTGAGCTTCTCTAAGTGTGTGTTTCTGTGCGTTCCGTTCAGGTTGTTAATGGTGAAGCTGAGGGATCAAAGGCAGCGCCATGGAAGCTGGCAGGGCTTGCTTGCATTGGGAGGGAGGATGCCTGGGAGCTCCATTTACTCTCCAGGTTTTCTTCCAATATCGTGTGCATCACTTCAAATTAGACATTTAATAATGAAACCTTTTTCTGGGGCTGAGATTTCCTCTCTCCCATCTCAGTGTGAGGAGGAAGAGTGTTCCCCAATTACACTTTTATGGCTATAGATTTTCCACTTCGTGTTCTCGGGAGCATGGAAACATGATTAATGTAGAAGATTGTCAAACAGCATTAATCACTGTTGATTTCTCATCGATTCCTGCCCTCCCCTGTACTCACAGAGCTGGTGTGCTTGCACTGGCCGCTCGACTTCTGTGCAGTGAATAAAACATTACACCTCTACTGATGCCCTCTGGCCCTGTGGTTTGAAGAGCCAGGGAGCTGCTCATCTGGGATTATTGGGAAGCTTTAGTCACAGCAAAGAGAAGTAATGGGACGGGAGGATAAGTGTATTTCATCTGACGCCGTTGCTTTGCTGTTACGTGCTCTAAACTATGCACGCGGGACAAGTGGTTTTACATCTAATGTATGTCTTCAGCCAGGGTGGCCTTTGCGAGGCAAAAATGACATAAGGTGAGCAAACTGCTTATTAAGGTAAGACAATGAAGGCCCAATTCTAAAAGGTTAAGATGTACTAGAAAGCATCAGTGCATCCTCCAAGTCATTAATGCTATACAGAATGCACAGCGTGTGGTATTTTGAAAGGCCACTGTAACCTTTTCAAGCATGAAGCATGCTAAAAGGAATCTATTTCCTTACTGCCTTGAAAAGGGAAATCAGTCTTTAAAAGCTTTAGTTTTTATTTGTTTAAAAATGAAACCTTTCCTTGGAATGTAAGAAGAGAGGGAGGCTCCTTAAAGCGAAGTGAGCGGTAAGCTGTCTGCTGCAAAGGAGCAGTCCTGCACATCCGTAAGTGATGTTTGCTGTGAAATTTGGGGTTTTTAAAGAGGAAAACCATCTTACTGTTATAGTTTTCCCCCAAAACCCTTACTTGGACTTTGAACTTTGCACAAGCTTGTTTTGTCTCTGGTCAAACCAGCAAAACGCGGTGCGTGGACAAGGGTTGTGGTGTGGGATCCCTGTGCATGCACGTGCAGCATTAGCAGTGGGGAGGAGACTGCAGAGCAGAGGAGCAAGAGGCAGCTTCATCCTGCTGCGAGTGATGTCCTGGGCTGCAGTATCCCAAGTATTGGAATGGCAGATAGAGGTGAATGCGTTTAGAAGTCTTGTGTTCAGTTTGGGGGGGAAAAAAGGAGAGGAGAGGAGGAATCCAACGGGCAGGTTTTCAGGCAGACGAGCTACTAAGACCTGCAGAAGGGTTTCTGTATTCCTGAAAGCTTGTCTGGTATTTTGAGTTAGATTGTTTGGTTGTACCTAAAGGCTGACAGCTCCCTGCAGAGCGAGCTTTGCTGTCCTGTGCTGTCATGCAGCAGCACCACCTCTCCCGCTCGACAGGTCACTGTGCTTCAGAACCCATCACTTCTCATTACCTGCCAGTGCCTGAGAGCAGAGCAGCCTTTCCTGCTGCCCTGCGGATGCTGCAGCCCTGAGCCCAGCCCCTCGGTGCTTTGGGGGCACAGTAGTACCTGAACAGACAGCAAGCGATTGACCTGCTGCCCCACATCAGGTCTGTTAAGGTGGGTTGGGCAGGACCGTACTTTGAGTGCTGTGTGGGTCCAGTTGTGCCTCCTCTTGTTTGCATGGTACAACTTGAGGACTGTTTTTTGGGGGGTATTCGCCTGCCTGCTTTGTGTTTGCAACTCCATTTAACAGAGAAGGTTGTGAAGCCTCTTCAGACTTGAGGAAGCCCCCGAGTTGCCTTTTGCTCCTGTCAACTTGCCTGTTGGAGAGCATCACCGATAGCAGCAGGTGGGCTTTGCAGCAGGCATCTTGCTTCTGGTGCTGAGAAGGCCTTCATGAAACAAGTTAACCAGATGCAAGTTTTGATTTAAGCCCACTGGGAAGTATTCCTAAGAGGCAATCTTGCTGTAAGTTAAATACGAACACTATGAAAGAACAATGTAAGTGCTGCTCGGAGTCTGTCCTTGGCATCTGTTGACTAAATGGCCCCTTCAAATACACACTTCAGCTCCAGTTCCACTTAGCTGAGGCAAAGCTCCTAATTGCAAGATGCTTTTTGCTCCTGACTATTCAGCCTTCGACTCTTGCAGTGTCGGTGGAATTAAAGAGCAGGGTTTTACAGGCAGTGCTGCTGCTTGTGAATCCTGAAAGCTGCTCAGGAAAAGGAGAGGTTTTGTGTGCGGAGGGAAGAGATGAATTCAAATATTCTATCTCCTTTTGAACGCAGAGAAAGGAAGTCCTTATGTTTGGATGATCTCATTCAGCGAGCGTCTGAAGGCTGGGTGAAGGATGTGCTGTGCGCTGGGGGTTGCAGTACGTGTGGCACGGGAGCAGGCTCGTTTGCTTTCCTGGGGGGATAGGGGAGATGTTGGTCTATCTGAGCTTTGTCCAAGTGTGGGATTTGATTCCCGGGCTGGGTTGTGCCGTTGTCGCCCATGTCGCTCCTTCCGGACATTCCATCTCCATCGCCCACCTCGAATTCCCGTTTTCCTGAAAACCAATGGCAATTTCAGTGACCTGTTTGGGACCCCTGTGGGAGTGCTCCCGATGTGACACGTTCAATGATGGGATCATTAAAGGGGAGTCTAGAACATGCAGGGAAGGGACAAAGCAAGGATCTTGGCAGCTCACCAGCCTCGCTATCTTTCTTGGCTGAGGCTTGCAAACATCAAGTTGCACTCCTGTGCGGAGGAACAGTGGTTTAATGTTTGATAGTGATCGGATCAGGAGGAGAGCAGAGCACCAGGCATCCGACAGGTTGTCAAACCTGTCACTTCCCAGCCTTTTCTTCCCCTTGACAAGGTTAGCCACTGACTGACAAGGGTATTGCTTTGCCAGGATAGCAGCAGAGCCTTTAGGAGGAGGAAAAAATGCTTTCGGAAATGAGTTCAGCTGCTTTCCGCGTATCGTAACATCTCTGTGCAGAGCTGCATTCTCAGATGTGCCTTTGCAATGACTTTGACTCTTTTCCTTTCTCCAGTTCCCCGTTACTGGAAAAACAAGAGCACACAGCACTGTATTCCCAGGCTGCAGTCTCTTGTGTGAGATGTAGTTGGGCTGCAAGCAAGGATCTGCAACATCCGATGCAGTGGAGTGGGATGGATATCTGCAGCCTGCGGTCTAGGTACACCCAGCCACGCAGATACGCCTTTGGTGATGTTGGTGTTCCAGATAAGGAGACTTCAGGAAGGGACGAGGTTCATGGCTGGACTGGAGAGGTTTCTCTCTTGATCCCTTCCTCCCGTACCCACCCATGCCTCTCTCTTTCAGCATCCTAAAGGGGTGACAGTGCCACAGTCTGTCCATGTGTTCGTTGTGTACAATGCTGGCTGCTGTGTTGGTGAAAACAGTTATAAAACATGTTTTAACACAGATTCAGTACTCCCTCACCGAGTGCTTGATTCTATGTGCCCTCCATGCTTGCTGCTGAAGGAGAATCTCTTTTCCCAAACCATGGCCAACCTCAGTCCTATTAAGACTGTAGGTTTCCAAACCTTTAGTGGAGTCTGCATTCACTGGAGAAGTAGAGGGATGTTTGTTCATCCTTTTCCCATGATTCACTTTATACTACCTTGGGTCTGGTGTAGTTTTCACACTTTTGAATCAAAATCATAAAGTGATCATCATAAGGCATAAAAAAGTTAACGTGCACTTATCTGTTTTAATTTGGTTTGAATGATGCCATCTGCTTTTCTATGGTGGGTAGTCGGAGGAGGAGGATGTACCAGTTGGGGAACTGTGGAAACAAAACAATAGGGTGTTTCTGGTGGCTGATGGGTTGGTATTTTATCTTTCTTGTTTCTTTTAAATGTGTACAGTCACGAATGAGGAAGCAAAAATCCATGTTGGGGAGAAACAAAGAAGAGTTGAATTATCAAATTAGTTTGGGTAAAGATCACAAGTGAAGAAGTTGATAAAGCGAATGTTAAGCGAGAAAGCCTTGTCCTTGTAGGTCCTGTGTACAGAGTTCACTCATCAGCAGGTCAGAGCTCTGAGCTAATTGTAGCCTGGTTTTAATACCAAATTGCCAGGTAATTGTTGCCATGCGTGCTGTTGCAAAATAGGTTGGCTGCACCGATTTCCCTCTGCGGGGTAGGTTATACTTGCACCCTTTGTTGGGTCCATGGGAGCACGAAGGGATGAAGGCTGCTCACCTGCCCCACTGCGGTGGGAAATGCTGCTGGGATGAAACTGATGTTACTGCCTACCCAAGTGAAACAACCAGCTTTGGAGGCTGAGAGGATACTGGGCTCTGGAAGGTGTTTGCCATGAAGTTGGGTAACATCTTTGTGAGTATGGAAAGCACAAGCATTTCAGTGAGGTTCCTGGTGTCTCAGTATTTCTGAACTAAAAGCTCCCATGTTCTTGATGACTAAATGATCTAAGAGACTTCAGTTAGGAAAAGGAAAAAGCCGTATTTCGTCCTTTGACACGGTGTTGTATATCTACTATATGTCTTCAAAATGTATGAAGACATTCTTTGACCTCCACAAACATCAGAGGTCCCTGCAGTTGCTTTAAGGTCACTTGAATAACCCCATTGAATAATATGCTGGCATTGCCTTTGACAGATAGCCTGGAGATTTGCTCACTGAAGCCAGTCTTCAGAGCCACCGGTGTCTTGGTAGCAGAGACTGTAGTAAAATTGTTTGGTTCAAAACAGATCGTTCTTCATTTTGACTCGTAATCAATAACTGTCTGTGGCTGGTGTCGCCTCGGACTCTGTCTCATGGGGACTTGGTGTGCAGTGAAGTCCTCTGTGCTAATCTCTGGCTATAAATAAAGATCCCTCTCTGTGAGGGCTTCTGCGTCCTTCTTAGGCTGGTGGAGAGCGAGGGACTGAGAGGGGAGCCCTTGTTGTGTAGGGGCTTGATAGACATTGATTAGTTGGGATTCTGGATCTGCTTTTTCCAGAAGAGACACAGGGTTTATGGTATATTTGGCTGTTCGAGATTACCGTGTCTTTGGCAAATGTCTTCGTGTTCCTCGAGGGTGAATAAACCAAGAGCCACAGGGTTTCTTGGAGATGAGCATGGAAGCCAAGTTGTGGCCAACCCATTTTGCTCATGATGGAATAACAGTGCGCGTGAGACTTGTGCCCACAACCAAGGATCCCGAGTGGATTGAGCCTCGGTGCCCATCTTTGGGTCGGTTCTCGGTGGGTGCACAGGGATGGGGTCTGGGAGCAAGGCAAGCCTGTAGCAGTGCTTCCTTGGCCCCTCTGCTTGACAGGACCATGTGTCACAGTGAGATGCTGGTTGGTGATGAGGCTTTATTTAGGGATGTGGTTAAGCAGCACGGGAGTCTGGCTGGTCCCACGTGTCCCGGTTTAGCATTGCAGATGCCAGGATGAAGCTGTGGGCAGAGCATCCTGGTTGAAACTTGAGGCTGGTGTGGGATCTGATGACTTAAAACTCGCTCTGCTCTGCTGGAGCGGTGGGATTGGGTTTTTAAAGGATTCTTGCAGAGGGATCTGTATCTGGGTGTCTGAGGGAGAGGCTGGTGGCCTCCAGTGGGAGGATATTGAGTTACTTGGAGCTGCTGTGGGATGCAGTGTCTCTGGAGCAAGCAAGTCTATTTATATGAAGAGCCGACAGTGGGTGTGTGAAAGCTCTGGGGCTTCTGCGCTAGGTGCTGTCTGTGCTGATGTGAAACAGCAGATGGGTGCTGGGGAGGTCAGAAATGCTCCACATTCCCAAACTGGGGCTGGGCATCCTACCTGGTACATGTGCTGTCACGTTACTAACTCTTGATGCAGCACGTGCAGGATGAGACACAGATGCGGCATCTTTAACGCCGTGGTACCCCTTGGAGATGCAGCGCTGTGATGAGCAGTAGGAAAAGGGATGCAGGGCCATGGTGTGTGGGGCTGTTCCTGCAGCCATGCTCCCTTAGAACTGTCTTAAAACTTCTGTCAGGGACTGCCTGGGAAGCAAAGGGGTGCAGAGGGGGTCGAACACAGCCCGGCAATGGGAAATGCCATGTGCCAGCAGGGAGCAGGGCGGCTGCGCACGGCTGAGCTCCAGGAGAGCAGGGGGAGCAGCGCGTTGGTGGCTGCTGCTGGATGATGATGAATATGAAATAGGAGCAGGAGAACATGGATCTAACTCAGTGCCTGCCCACGCTGCTTCAGACCATGCCTTAAAGTGCATTTCTCTCAATCAGCTGAAGCTGCCTCTGCTCCACTGCTTTCCCCACTGTGGCTGGGTGGTGAACCAGGAGGGGACTCAACGCAGGGGGAAAACAGTGGAGCTGGGACAGTGTGGCTGTGGAACACTGTTCCCCATAGAGGGATGCTCTCTAAAGTGCGTCCACAGAGGCACAGCAAGAGCATGGCACATTCTGAGTCTGAGGTGGCACACTGAAACCAGCTGAGAGCAGGGTTTGGTTTTATACTGGCTTTTGCTGCTGTTGGGATGCTTCTTCCTTTATATGAAGTGTCTTGGGATGCAGGGGAGGCTTCAGGCTGGTGTGTTGAGGTGTCCTGGCTCTGCATGGTTATTTTACAATGTGGGGTGATGCTCCAAAATGTGCAGCTTTGGAGTCTCCTCTCCCTTTGGCCATCAGCTTAAATTGCATAGCTGGCAGTAAATGCTGCCAAAATGTCATGGAGATGAAGCAGCTTCCTAAGAGCTTTAGTGCCACCACCTTTCCCAACCCCTGCAATTACAGTTTAATTCAATATTTCATTGGAGTTTTCAAATAATTTTAAATTAATAGGGACCAGATTGTAAGGGGGAGAGCTGGCATCGCGCTCTGTTTGCTTACAGAGTCTTCTGCACTGCAGATACCCGATCAATACACACAGCTGGGAAACCAGGGTTGCTCCGAGGACAGTTGGTTCCTGGTACAGTGAGAAAGCAGAGCCCACCCAGAGCTTAAAGCCAAAACAGGCCCCAAGGGAGCTGCAAGGAAGGGGGTTGTTACACATGGAGGGGTGGGAAGGCAGAAGGAAAAGCGTTGGTTTAGTTCCCTCCTTCATTTAGGAATGTCATTAACGAGCAGCAAAGAAGTTGGCACAAAAACCCCTCTGCCGTGGTGCCTGGCTGCAGGCTTTGGAGTTGCTGTGAGCAGGCACACAATGTCTGGGGACAGCTTCAGTTTGGGTGCTTGAGGTGTGCGGTTGGTTCTGTGTTTGGAGGGGTCCTTGTGCATCCACAGGGAGCTGTGGGCAGCTTCCCCTCTTCCTCATCCACCACAGTGGCTCTGTCTGGCTCTGACATCTTGAGCTTAAACCATCTCCTTGCCAAGGGGCTGTGTTCGTTCTGATGCCAGGGGCTGGCTGGGATCTGGGGGTATGGCTCGAGGCTGGGTGGCCAGCTTCCCAGGCAATCCTTGAGCAATGGGCAGGAAAAGGATGGCAACAACCCCACCAACTCCTCCAGAGTCAGGATTTCACCCCTTTAGCTTAGAAACAATCAGGTGAGGAAAGCACAGCGATGATGGGCAGGATCGCATCAGGCCTCTTACCTGCGATAGGCTTGACTTAAACCACTGGGTTTAGCCATGGTTTAGATCAGCAAGCAGCAGCCCCAGTTTAAATAATTGACTGAATCTCGGGTTTTTTGCATTTTTATTAAAGTGATTCTCATGGGCTGACAGCCATAAAATATGGAAGAGTGGCTGGGTTGTGTCAGGTTTGGTGTTCCTTCTTTCTTAGCTGGGAAATACTGGGTATTAACTGTGTTTTTCAGTGATACATCCCTGCAGGATGCATCTGCTGAGCTCCTGCCTGCATGAGCTCATGTCAGTGGCTTGAATGATGTAAAACTTTGGTCACCAAACCTTTAATAAAGACATTTTCTCATTGTATTTTATATACTGAAACTTGCAGTTATTGCATTCATGGAGGAGCCCCACTGAAGCATTTGTTTCCCAGATCAAGTGCAGGCTTTTAGCTGCTGAAAGTATTTCTAATAAATTCACTTTTGGGCAGCTGGGGGAAAAGCAAGATTATATTAATAATTTGTTATCTTGCAAAGTCAGTTATGGAGATAGCATCATCAAAATGTGGAAAAACAAACTGCATTTTGAGCTTTTGCTGAGGGCAAGATGGCAAATCAATCTTGCTTTAAGACTGAAAGACGGCAGCTCTGGTTGTGAGAGTGAAGAACTGGCCATCTCTGGGCTGCTGTGGTTTCTGGTACAGGAGGAAATGCATTGAGTTCATTCAAAAGGGAGAATATTATGTTTTCATCTTATCTCTAAGCAGTTTCATTAACTTCTCACAATCTGTAGATTGTGAAAAAGAAACAAAAACTGTGACTTTGAGATCAGAATTGGGTTTAACTTCAATGGGAATAGGACGACTTAGTTCTACGTCGATGTGGCTTGACATTAAGCCTGACATTGCCAATAGTATTCAAAAACCTGGCAGTGTGACTACTGATTTAATGCTGACTTTACATAGAAGCTTTCTTAATATTTGATCAAGTTAAACAGAGCTTCAGTCATTTCCCTTCATGGCTTAATTTTCCACCCTGACATAGGCAC
The DNA here is from genome assembly GCA_034783455.1 of Micropsitta finschii. NCBI lineage: Eukaryota > Metazoa > Chordata > Aves > Psittaciformes > Psittacidae > Micropsitta > Micropsitta finschii. Next base: position 40,624 of record JAVHNF010072046.1, read on the forward strand.
TTTGCAGGCAGTGGTGATGCGAGGCCAATGCGAGCTGGTGAAAGGGCACTTCTTGCTCCTGAGAGCTGCCAAGTCCTGGTCCTCCTGCAGTTTGGTTGAGCAGATTTGATCCTTGATCTCCATCACCATTAGAGATGCCCCAGTTTGTGTGGCCCTTTCTGTGTCTGCTCTGCCCCATCGGTGCTTTCGACTGCTCTTCCCTGGATGCTTCCTACCTTGATGGTACCTTTGTGATACCTTTTGTTTGCACTGTAGCTGGTCCATCCTGGGTTTCCCCCTCATTCACTCCATTTACTTGCGATCTCTCATGACTACTAAAATCATAGAATCACAGAATGGTTTGGGTTGGAAAGGACTATAAGATCATCCAGTTCCAACCCCCTGCCATGGGCAGGGGACACCTCAAATCCACATGAGATGTTTTAAATCAATCTTTTTCAAAATTCCAGGTTAGATGGAGTTTTATTCACTTCTATTGATTATTTATTGATTTTTTTATGTGCTTTTATCGATGGGTAGGGGTATTAAAACATGCTGTTTACGGTTGTTAGCATTCATGCTCTAAATTTGTTGTTCCACTTTCCGAACACCCTGAGCTCACGATGTGGCTTAGCACATGTCCGTCTGCATGTATTTTTATGTTGGGAATGATGAATGCCATGGCTCATGTTTACTATGAACTGCTTATCTTGGGTGGGCACCAGGTTGCATTTGCATGGAGGTTGGAATTTCATTAATACAGAAATGTGGGCTTAATTATTTGTTTTTAATTGATGCAGAGTTGTTAGTGTGCTAGATGCCTTTGTAAGTGCTTAACCATTAGTTTCTGCTGATTTCCTAAGCAAAGGAAAGATGGGATCAGAGAGGTCACTGGAGTCACTTTTCAAGGGATGTGGGTGCCGAGCCCTGTTTGTCCCAGCTATGTGAGGACTGTAGAGTATCCTACTGCTACTGGTCCCAGTGCTGGGTGCCTGGCTGAGTTTTAGGATGCTCATAAAAATCCACTGAGCTCCTTTTGACATTATTTGGATCTAAGATAGCTCTTAATGTTTCTGTGGTTCATGCTAGGTGCCCAAAATGACTGGCCCTAGACAGGACTGAGGGGCTTGTATGTTTGATGGTCCAGCCCTCTGCCTGCAGGGATGGAGACCAGGCTCATCTGATGGTTTTCTTGGTGTAGCATAGAATTCATGTGCTTGTCAATTAGGCAGCAGACTTTAAAACTTGACCTACAGTTAGCACCGTAGAACCCCAGCCTGGTTTGGGTTGAAGGCACCTTAAAGCTCCTCCAGCTCCAACCCCTGTCATAGGCAAGGACCCTTTCCACTGGAGCAGCTTGCTCCAAGCCCCTGTGTCCAACCTGGCCTTGAACACTGCCAGGGATGGGGCAG
>JAVHNF010072052.1:7751-37744 GCA_034783455.1 Micropsitta finschii
GGGCAGGGTATTACCTTGATAGGGTGTTTTCATCTGTTATTTATCAAGTGGAAGTGGCTCCAAAAAGGCACTCCAAAGCTTTAATGGACTTGCTGTTAGGAAGATGTTCTGGTTTTTAGGCTAGGGACTAATCTTCATGCTTGGGTTCTGGGTTTACACACTGGGTCTGGGTTTAATTAGGCAGCAGTCCTGATTTCCAAGACGGTGTGTATTGCAGAGACTGCAGTGGTGGATTCAGAAAAACAACCAACCGACTTTTTTGCAGAGGGTGGTGGTTTTGTTTCTTGTGGGGTAATTTTTTCCCTTCTGCCTTTCTCTGCAGTGGCACCCTAGGGCATTCTTGGTGAGAAGCAGGAATTTCTTTGGCTTTTTAACGTTTCTGTGTGCTGCCTGGACCAGGTTTTTTTTTTTGCCCAGTGTGAAATGGTTTCATTTTAGATGTTGCTTTGTGATGCCAAGTGCTCGTAGACAATGACTGGGCAACGAGTCAGTGTTTAGTAGAAGAATAATCCTCTCAAGGGTTGACATTCACAGGATAGTGAACAAATACTTGCCTGCTGAGGCAGTTGTTTTTTTTTATTTAAAGCCTATTTCAGGTGGGAACTTGTTTTAGTGGCCTTTTTAATGGCTTTTCAGCATTTCAGCCTGTACTAAATAAGTATTTACAGCAGAATTAATCATAAATGGGTTGCCAGCTTGTCCGGGTTTTAGTTTTACCTTAAGTAAAAGTGGGCATCACGCAGCTTTCACAAAATTGGAAGTCATGAAATTTCAACAAGACCTTTGTTATAAAGTTGATGTCTGTTTTTAATGTAAATTTCACGTGTGTAGAGAGGTGAAAAGGAGATTTTTATGTTGAGAATGTAGATGCTGGATCTAAAGAACAATCTAATCATCATTCTAATGCCTGTGAAAACACTTCTTGCATTTTAAGTCGTGTCTGTAGTGTCTTGACACTATGCAGGTAGCTGATGCAATTAAACTTGGAAACCATGCTTAGAAATTACTTAAAGGCAGTAGTGAACAATTGTCACAATTTTAGTGGTCACAATTTTAGCATCACTTGTTGGACTATTTCTAGTGATCATTCAGAACCAGAACTAGTGGTAAAATCATGAAATCTAAATGTCAGGGCTTGCTTATATTATTTGAAGTACGATCAGAGATCAGACTGAACCGATGGCTTTGCTGTTAAGCTTTTGTGATCATGAAATTGTATGATTTCTTTTTTGTGGCCCAGAGTTTGAATGTCATGATGTATTAAAACCCCAGACCCTTCCTACTTGAGGGAATCAAAGCTAAGTTACCATCCTGGAATTTTGTTAGTTGTTTGTTAGTATTCTGCTGGGGCTGTGAGCAGATTGCCCTGGTCCAGGATGTATCCGTTTTTACAGGGATCACCTTTTCAGGAGCAAGTCTCCCTGGAATCTTAAAATGAGTGCTACATCCAGTGAAGTGATCCTTTTTTAAGGAGTTTTACTGATTTTTGTAGCTGCAGTGCAGGGTAACTTTTTTTGTATGGTTGGCCTGTTAAAGGGAACCACCCACAGCTATGGGTGAAGCTATTAATTTTCTGCAAAAAGTCATTAAAAATCCTGTTTTAAAAAGCTGCATTAATGTGTGCATTACTGGTTTTGGTTTAGTTTGGGTTTGGTTTTTTTTTTACTAGGTTTCTGTGTTTATTGGTCATCAGTGTTGCATATGTTTTCATCCTAGCATTTCCATTTTTCTATCTCCTGGTCTTAATTCTTTGGGTTTTGACTGTTTTGATCACTGCTACCCTGTGAAAGGGATGCATTTATTCATTTAATTTATTCTTTTAGTTACTTATACACTTCTATTAATGAATTCTAGGAGAATTTGTAGAGAGAAAAGTGTTGTACAAATTCTTGGTTAACCCAGAGCTCCATCAATTTGTGGTGGATTAAAGTATCCCTCACTGCTATACTTTTACTACTGAAATTGATAGTGGTTTTGTTCTTTGAGGTTTTAAAGACTGATCAGAGCAGGAACTCAGCTGGGAAACATCTAAGCCTTAAAAAGAGACAACTAAAAATCCTTGGTTGGTTTCTTTTCCTTTTCAGTGCACTCCAGGTCTTAGTCTTGTACTTCAGTTCTGGATTAGGTCAAAGCAATTAAATCATTTCAAGTAAATAAAGCATCTGGTAAAAAAGGCTTCTTGTCATATTCTGTTTCCATCAAAATGTTCTTTTAACATGGAGCGTGGAGCATTGGGCTGGAAGAGGTGAGCTCTTCTGTGGCTAGTAGCTTTTGAAGGGGCATCACCATTACAACAGAAAAATGGGTGGTTGAGGAGTAGATTTGGCTACTGTACCTCAGTCCAACTGGCATTTTTTGTCTCCTCTCTGACCTTTAGCAGGATACTTCTTCTCATCATGCCACTCTTTCTTATTGTTTAGTGGCTTTATACTAGGTGACCATTTTTCTCTTACACTTGTTTTAAAAATACAAAATGGGCGAAAAATGCGCAAAAAGCATATTCTGTTTCATGTAGCTGAGCAATCTGAAGAGAGATTGCTTCCTCCTGCATGGCTTTAAGTGAAATTGGCCTTTTAAATGGGGAGAATGGAAGGAAAAGATGTATAAATTCCAAACAGAAAGTTCTTATTGATGAGAAAATGTATCATGCAAATAATTTATCAATTTGAGTCACTAGGATGAGCATAGTAAATTATTTATTGAGGTTTAAATGGAATCTTTTCATAGATTAATTTGAAAAACAAGTTTGCAGTGACTAGTAACTAACATTGTAATATACATCGTTAGAGGACTGACTTCCAGGAAAAATGGATTATTGCTATATTCTTTTAATATCTTCTGATTTTGAGGGAAAATTAGATACTTCATTTAATGAGCTATTAATATTAACCAGAAGTGTCTGTTCTATCTGTGTGTTGTGGAATACATAAGAAGTAAAAATGCTGCTGTGTGAGCTACATAAATTAAATGTAATTGAAAAGCTACTGAACAGAGTATGGAGATGTGGCTTTTCCAAAACGCTAAATGTATTAATCTGGGTGGAATAACACTCTGGGCTGGAAAAAGGGAAGTAGTGGGAAATTTGCCTGTTTGCCATCCAGCTCTTCTGCTGAGAGGAGTGGGGGAACTTAAAAAACTGCTGTTTCTGAAACTGCACTGTAGAGTTTTCATCTGCAGTACATCACAAGGTGGCAACCGGGCTGCTTGAGTAGTGTTCATGGGGGAAACAAATGTTTGGCCGAATTCCTTACTCAGCAAAAGGAAAATGCAAGTAGAAATGCATAGTTTCACTGAGGTTTGAACTGTGTTGGGATTTTTCAGTGTTGGAATTGGATTTGGACATGGAAGATAAAACAGCCTGCCCTGTGCTGCCTCTGTATGGTGCACTTGATGTGGATGGACTGATGCTGTGCTTTTGAACACTGAAGCGGATTGGAAAGTTTTCAGGTCTTCTTTGCCATGCACAAAACTACCAGTAAAATAAAACAGATTGATGGGAGTTGAAATGAAACCAAATTGTACTACATGGACGTTTTACTAAGGTTTTTTTTTTCTTTAACATACCATTTCTGATGATTGCTCATGTGCAGTATGTCATCTCTGTGTTACTTCTGCTTCACAACTTGGCTGGTGCCCATCTCCTTCAAACGTGTATAAGTGAATCTTCAATTGGTGTTCTTCAAATGTAGCGTGACATTCTCTATACCACAACAGTTTTGAGTAGAAATAGAATGATCTCTGCTTTGTCTTTTATGTGTGTGTCATTTCATACTGTGAATGCAGCCTATTTTGATACATATTCACAAGCAGCCATATCATCTTAATTCCTTGCTCCTGGTGTATATCTGCATTTTTCCCAAGGAGATCACGGTATTAAATAAATCCCTGTGGAAAATGCATGGGGAGAACAGAAAACTGCTGTGTGAAATTTTACCATTCTAATCCTTATTTACCAATTTTACAGCCAAGATACTGGGGAAGTATTGGTGATTTGCCTTATAAGGAATCATAAAAGAACTGGATGGGAGGTTATTCACTTTCTTCAGTGAAGTAACATTAATGTATTTTCACTATAGAATTATAGAAAATATTTTTTAGTAGCATAAGTCACAAATGTGTTTTCATGGTTTGGAAATTTCAGTCTTTATGGCTTTTGTAGTCTTGTGTAGCAGTAGCTGTGGAATAGAAACTAATTCTTGTGCGGGTTGGAAACTTGAATATGGTTTTATTATTTATTCCAAACTATATTAGTTCTCACAAAACCTGTTTATATGGGGGTCAAAATACAGCAGCCGGTGCTGTTTCAGAATTTTTCCTGATTTTTTTAATTCACTGGCCACATTCCCATGCATTGCAAATGGGCAGTGCATTCACTTGGATATATAAACCCTGAATTAGTAAAATAAAATTGCCTTTTCCCTTTGTGTATTTGAAGTTACGGAAACAGTACATAGAAATAGAGGATGGTAATTGTATTCCAAAATCTTCTTGCTCACTGGTCATCCTTGGTCTCTGCCCTGGAGTGTCTGTGAGTTGGCATAGGTGTGCTGCTGGGATAGGATGAGCTATGTGCTCTGCTTTTCCTTAGATCCAAATTCAGTGTTTGCTGAGCTGTTCACGCTGAGTTCTGTTGGTGTCTTGTGAACATCTGTTTCATGTCAGGCTGTGAGCAGTCATTAAAACCACTGTATAGGAAAGCTGCTCTGCTGTCAGGGTTGCCTGTCTGGAAGCAAACTTCCAAGTGAGAATGTGGTGGCTTTGGAGGGTAAGGAAGATCTTGGCAGGCACACTGGAAGGTGTTGAAATAGGGATGAGAACCCAGGGTGGGAGGGTTTGGTGAAGTGTGTGAGGGGTGTTAAGGTATCAGCAAAGGTTGGTTTGAGGGCTCTCAGGGGGCAAAGCAGAGCAGGTTTGGAAGGAGGAGCTAGGGGAAGGTGAGGTTGCTCATGAGGGTTCAGGACTCACAGTCTTAAAAGTAGAGACTGTTACTTTGGGAGCCAGCACCCTTAATCTGCTGGGTTTGGATAGCTGGACTAAAGGTGGGATTGACTGGTGCTTTGAAGATGGACCACCGCTTTCAACTACTGTCTGATGTAACACTGTGGTGAGCAAAGTCACTTGTCTCCTTTTCCATTGACATCCCAAAATCCGGAGTAGGCCAGTCAGCAGACCCATCTCTCCAGAGCTGGAGTGAAGAACTGCTGTGCCTGCATCTTGCCTTCCCCTCCAGACAAGGCTGAAGGAACTGCTTGTTGTCCTAGCTGAGCAAGGGTGTCTAAACTAAAGCATCCTTCCAGGGTGGAGAAACCACACAGTTTGTCAGTTTTGTTTGTATGTAATTAGTGCCTTAAACTCAGGGTTTAAACATGCAGCTGTTAGAAAAGGTAAATATCTTTCCTTGAAATATGCTGACACAGGAAGTGCAAAATGGATATTCCTGGAGTGGTACTGGGAATGCAGATATTTGTGCATGGTCATCTGGATTACCAGATTGTCTGGGCCACATTTAGCCTAAGTATGATCTGTGTAGAGAGAACTAAAGATGACAGATCAATGGAGTAGTGAACCTGCTTGTTCGAGGACTCGGGATTAGGTGAGTATTTTCTCTGAAGAATTTGGGGAGTGGGGTTTGGCAAACCTAAAGTCAGGTTTGTTTATAGATTGGTGCCTCATTATTTCTTGACCCTGAATAAAGGGAGATACTCAGGTCCTAAGGAACGTCTGGGATCTGAACTGGGAGGAGCAAGACTGAAAATAATCATAGTTTCTTTACCAGGCCAGAGGAGTCATTCCAACTCTTGTAGTGAAATTCCCAGGTGTAGTAATGAGGTGAAGGTTAATAAAAAGAGGTGAAGTTTAAATAAAAGGTTTTAGCTATACCTGTTGTTGGATATTACTTGCTTCTTCATGGAAGTCTTGTGACAGTCATCCTAAAGTTTGTAAGGTGCTTGTTGGGCCTCCATGTCCAAACAGTTTTGCATAGCTGCCCTGATGCAGTTCTGCCCTCCCAGGCAGTGCTGGAGGTAGGAATGGTTTTTGGTTGGCCTGGAGGGTCAGGCTAAAGTGTAAATCCCCACTGATGATGTGCCTTTTGTAGCAGTGTGGTTAGAAATCACCCATTGCACTTCTCAGCAGGCTGCTGGCCACTCAGGTAAGTGTTCATTGCTTGTGTGTCAGTTAGGCGACTTTTAGAGGGAAGATCCTTCCCAACCCATGGTCCCACAGGCTCTCAAAACCAAAACTGAGACAACCAGTCTGACCCCCTGATGAACACTTCAGTTCCATAAAAAAAGTTAACAGTTGCAGATGGTTATGCTTTGGAGCAAGTCAAGATGTCAAGACCAAAAAGGTAACGCATGATCTTGGTAACTGAGTTCTGCTGGGTATTTTGCTGCACTTTATGCTTCTCTAAGTATAGAAGAGAAGTAAGAAGTTCTCCCTGGAGATGCTGTTCTAGGGCTTGAGGTCTTTTTATGTTTGCTTTTTTATATTTGTTGCTGAATGTCTGTAATAAGTGAAGCTGCCCCCAGCAGAGCACTAGGGATGTGTTTACTCAGTTTTGCGTAACAGAGGATGGTCCGTGAACCTTTATTTTAACTCAAAAATAAACTCCAAAGTAAATTTCTTTGGTTCTACTGGAGATGTCCATATAGTTTATATACTAATAACTCTTGTTTTTTCTTCTGTGTGATACTGGTGACTGTTTGGCTACATAAAAATTATGATTTCTTGGTAGGTTCCATGTGGGGTACCACAGATCTGGCCTGTATTAAGTGTCAACAAAAGTTCCGCTCACAAATGACTCCTCATGTTTTAGCTGGGTTTGTACTTCAGCAGCAGGATGGTTTGTTTTTTCTTTTTCCTTTTTGTTTTGAATGAGATTTTAGTATGTGTCCTACACATTTCCTATCCAGCCACACAGAGGCAGAGCACTATTAGTAGCCATTAGGCTAGGAGGGAGCAAGCTGATTTAATATTTCTCTTAGAATGTCTGAAATTGGTGGGAACTTGAAAGCAAGCGCTTTTAGGAAGGCCTATGACACAGGGCCTTGTTGCAGTAGGGTGTAAGCATAGCTCCTTTGAAATTGCTTGAGTGGTGGACCTCAGATATCTTTTGAGTTTAAATGCTTTGCAGGGTCAAAGCTTGCATCTGTAAACAAGGCTGGGATGGCCACCTATAGTAATGGGAATTCTAGCTGGGACTGGCCAGAAGACGTGCAGCAAAGAGGGAGGGCACTTGCCTCATAATGTATGCACCGTTTATTTCCATAAAGGCTTTGGAAAACTTCGAAGGCAAATTGCTCAGGAAGGATGACATTTGCTGTCAGTGCCCCTAACATAATTAGAGTATCCACAATCAGTAGAGCATGTAGTTCATGTGACAGACTGTCCTGTGGGCAGATCCTCTGCTGCAGGAGCAAATGTAGACTAATGGAATAACTCTGGGAACTGCCACAGGTTCCTTCTGGAATTTTTCTTCACAAAGACTGATTTCAGATTTATTTTTTTTCCCTACTCATGATTCTACCACAGTTGTTCCTGCGGGCAAAGCTGGGAAAGATGGAGAAGAATGTCTGAAGAAGGTTGCGAACCTGCATTCAGAAGGCAGATGAGCATCCCTTGGAGTGGCACTGGCCTTTTGACAGCTTATTGCACATTTGTAGCTCTCCTCAGTTTTGTCAGTCTACTCCAGAAGAGTTCATAGGGAGTTTCAGACGTGCTAGATGTTAGGTGTGGGAAGAGGAATCTGGTTTCATTCAGGAGTTCAGCAATAACAAATGGAAGAGCTCTTAGTAGGAAGGGATTTGTGTTAGTCTTACTGGTTAAGTAGACTAATTAATTAATTTTTTGCAGGGTTTCTTTTTAGCAATTTGACTGCTAGCTTGAGCAGTAGAAGGCAAGTATAAAACTAAACGGAATATGAGTTTCAAATTAGTATTCCTTTGATTGAGAAATGGCCATTATTTGTTTTGCAACACCACGAAGGCAGCTTCCTCATGTCAGCTCCGTAGATCTCCTTTCCTTTCAGAATTTAAGGCTGCCGTGTGTGGAGTGCTTAGCACATTTTCTGCAATATATATGTCTTTTCCTTGTAATACATTTGTCAGGAAATAAAAAATTCAGTCTTGTTGGGCTTGTTTCGGTATTTTTTTTTTAGGCAGAAAATACAGAAGAAGTGTTAAGCAATGGTACAAAAAGCAGTGCTATAAAATTTATTTTCAAGTGCTTAGAATCCTCTAGGATGGTTTAAAGGACTTTTCTTTAATTAAAAGTGCCATACACTTAGTAAAAATCCATGTTAGTTGAGCAATTGATTTTTTTTTTCCCCTTTATTTTTTTTTCTCTTAAGAAAGGAAAGCTGTGAGTTTTCTTGTATGGAGTAAATGTCACCCTGTTTATATCTCAGCTTTGCTGCAAGTCAGGACTTGTACTGTTCCTCTAGGTTGTCATAGAAACACAGCTGTCATTTCAACTCAGGCTGCTGATGGTTTTATTTGTAGGTTTTCAGGATTATTAAAATTTAACAAAAATTATTGATTTGTCTTTTTATTAACACTGGCTTGTGTTTGCTTTAGAAGTTCAGACTGCATAAAAGCTTTTCCTGACAAAAAAATACCTTTAGAATGATTAAATTCTGATACTCTGACTAAGAGCTTATCAGGTGCATTTAATATATCAGACAGAGTTTAAAGGAGCAGAGAAATCTTGCATTTTTTGCAAATCACCTTTTTCATTTCATTTTGTTTACAGCAAAGTGCCCCCACCACATTTCAATTCACCTTTCAGCTTGACTTTTACTTAACATAAAAGATATCTGTCAAGAAAGCGTGAAATGGGGACATCATCGTGCCCAATATTGGAAGTTTTCATTTTATTCCCTATTTTTAAAGCCTGGCAGAATGCTTCAATGCACTGACTTTTGAAGTATCTACTTTTTGTAAATGCATGTGCAGGAAAAATTACTTAGTTTTCACTCATAAATGAGACAGGCAAAACTTATTTACAGTAACTTTATCTAATGGTCCATGGATGAATGCTTTTATGCAAACTGCTCAAGAGGCTAGAATTAACTTTTCACATTGGTTGCACATTGGATGTCCAGACTCCAGCAACATGTGGGATCTTATGAAAACTAGATGACTGGAGTTCAATTTTTACTTTTCTGAATTTATTCAATGGTTACCCATGCATTTCAAGTGTAATCTTTGTAAGCAATGTATAAAATGCAGTAATATATTAATTGCCATAAAATGGATGCATACTTCCTTCCACCCTCTTTCCATCACATGTATGCTCTTTTCTTTGATTTTACGTCCTCCCTCTACCCTGTAGTCATTTATTAAGGATCTGTAGGTGCAAGGAATTCGGCTGATTTATACACAGCCCTGTAATTTGACATTGTCATTCTGTCTGTTAACAACTTTGTTCAGTGTTAGATTTACTGAATAAATGGTTTCTTGGTGGACATTTTGACACCTCACTTCAGACTGCTACGTCATGGGCTGCTGACATCCCTACATTAATCTCATTTGTATTCTGTCATAAAACTCTCAAATAACATTTTAAAAGGGCCTCTCTTTGCAGCATATTTATATAGGCATTGGGCTAAATACCGAGTGTTTCCATAGGTCTGTATGGCTTTTTGTGTTTTGTGTGAGGGGATGTATGTGTTAGCGTGTGCGATGGTAGCACATGTGGTAAATGGCCATAATATTTAACTTGGGAAGTACTCCAAAGGCAATTTAACAAACAAAATATGTTTTCTTAGCAAGTTAACATGTTTTTTCCAAATTTATTTTTCACGTCATTAGCTACAAGAAAATATTGGACAAATACAGTTCTTCTGCCATAGACTGGCACTGCGCATTTTTATTCCCTGTTCTAGAGATTGGAAAGCAGTGGTTGGTGTAGGCTGAAGTTAGGGGTCTCCTTTACTAGAGCACTGCAGTGTTACATTCTGGTTGCTTAGGAATGAAAGACATGTTTTACGTGGGAAACACACTCAGCGTTGATGTGTTCATTAGGATTAATAGTGAGCATAGGAGACGATTATTGCAGGTGTACTGTTTCCCAGTGAAGAGCAGGGGATATATATGGGTTTGTGTATATCTATGCATGCATAGTATTAACAGAGGCTTACTGAAGCTTATGAAATCTCTTTCTGGCATTGTAATTCAGTAGACCATCTGTTACAGATAGATGCTGATGACCAAAGTACATCTCTTTTCCTAAGAAAGAAACATTTTGTTTTTTTAATCAATGAATGCGCTGCTTGTGTCTTTGAGCTCAGCCTCCTTTCTCTTCACTTTATGCCACTTGATGCATCATGTTTCTTTGCAACTAAGTAGTGATTTGGTGATAATAACTAACATACTTGAGAGGAATGCTTTGGTATTTACCAGGAAAAGTTCCTAACATACAGATGATGGTGATCCATAGGAATATGCTGTGTCTGGATCTTTTTCCCAGACAGTTTTGCCACAACATGTTTATATTCCTTTTTTGTTATTGTTTTGGGTTTTTTGTAACATAAACCCATTGATGTGTTTTATACAATTAACTTATTCCTAGTGGATTCTTTTTACTTTTGTTCACAGCACTTTGCCTCTAGCCTTCCCACAGAGGTGCAGCATCTTGTGAAGGTCTTGAAGTTTCTTGTAACCTGCATGCTTCAGCTTTGAGTTAATTGTGGCTACAGTGGCACACTTTATCATTACCCATTTTTCCATATCCATCCCTTTTACATTTTTCTTCCAAACTGTGAATGGCTAACTTTCTGTAACAAAGTACACATGTACATTTTTCCTTGCCTCTTACAGCTGAATTAATACGCTGCTGTACAGTCTTTGTTTGCACCCAGAACTTTGGAGTAAAAAGAGAACCCAGTAACAAAAAAGCACAACCCAAGCCCCCTCCAATGATAAAAATGTGAAAGTTTGGCTTTTGACTGTAATGGCTGCTGTTAAGAGATAGAAGTGACCCATCTTCACCTGCTGCTGTGTTTTAGGGTGTCATTTAATTTGGTTTTATTTTTAAAATAAACTTCTAAATGTGTTTTTCTTTTTTCTTTTGCTCCCTTTTCTTTACACTCTTAAAAATTTAGGAAGATGAGAGTGAAGAAGAACCGAAGCTGAAGTATGAACGGCTTTCTAATGGAGTCACTGAAATTCTCCAGAAGGATGCAGCCAGCTGCATGACAGTACATGAAAAGGTATTACCTGACTTTGTGGCAGAGAGAGAACTTCTGCTTCATTTTATGTATTTATCTGTCATTACAATGCATTGGTGGGTCTCCTGTGTGGAGATGCTGCCAAATCGAGAGGTGCAGCACAAGCCAACGCAAATACAAACAAAATTCATGGTAAACCTGTGTTGAAGAATCGACACTTTCATAGTGAGAAAATGAGGTGAGAATTCAAGGTGCAGTGATTTGTTAGATGGGATGTTTACATCAGGTACGGGAAAAGAGCTCACTCATTTTAATTATGGACATTATTTTGAACAAAAATTGAGGTACAGTCCCAACTTTTTTTTTTCCTTTCCCAGAAAGGAAGTTGGCATATACTGTTCTTATTTGTTTAGCCTGAATCCCTGAAGACAGACTTGATCGTGCTAGGGGTTGACTTAGGATATATTCCACTGTGGAATACAGCTGAGTTTGTGTTAATACAGTGTAGAAGGGAAGTAATTAAAGTTTTCCTTTTCTCTTCGTTTGTTTTTTTTGGGGGGTCATACTAACACTTCCCTCTCTCCTTTCCGTGATTCAGTATGTTAAAAAGGGAATGTACACATGCTCTAATGCTGGTAACATTTGAGACATACAAGAGAATAAAATAGAGAAAGTGATGGACAGTGCAAAGCGAAGAAATTTTATGAAGGCTCATTCCTTTGTTCTGACAAGGAAGAAACTTCATACGTTTCTTTAGTGATTTAAGCAATTACTTTTTTATTTTCTGAGTTCTCTGCTGTAAATACTGCAGAACGTTTTAAAATATTAAAGCATGCTGAAAAGCATCTGAAAGTCTGAGTTAATGATTTGTCAAGTAACTATTAGTATGTAAAACATAATAGCTATTTTCTGAATGTATAATTTTTCACAGCCAGTAATAGCTCCTTAACAGCTATTGTTGCGGGATCTATCTCTGTTATTGGCTATATTTTTAGATTGACTTGTGCTGTGTTTCTTTTACTCAAAGGACTGTTGCCATGGCTCAGGAGGCTCTTAAGATGAAGCTTGTATTTTAACTGTGCAAATGAAAGCAATAAGTCTTTTAAAAATATTTTTTGACAAGTTGGAATTACACAGATGTTTGGAAAATGGGCAAGCCTTTCCTCCTGCTCTGTGGCCTGTTTGTGTCACTGGTTTTTCCCTGAGCCTCAGGTAAATTTTGAAAGCTGAGAGTTGAACAGGCTTTTTCTATAAGGATGTGCACCGATACAGCTTTAACTATAGTGTCACAAAGAGTGACAATGCAGGAAAGCTGTTTAAGTATCCCAGCACTCTTAGTTTTCCAGCAAACTAGATATACTATAAGAAGGAGCATATTGTTAGAAGCCAGGTGCTGGAGACTTTTGGGAATAGGTCTCTTACAACAGGGAGCTTCGAAATGAAGCTGGGTTGTAGGTTTTGTGAGGGTTTTTTCTGTTTGTTCTGGGTGGGGGCTTTTTGTTTGTTTTCCCTGCAAGAGCAGGGAAAACCCCACTAAAGACTCCTCATTAGCAAAATTACACAGTATTATGTAAAATATGCCTCTGATTAAAGCAGTTTAACTTTGCTGGGAATACTGAAAATCTGGCTTCTGTATTCAGATTAATTTCCCCCCAGAATTACTATTTTTTCCCCTTTTCACTGCTAAAGTGTCGTATTTTCACCAGGCTTGCTGTCTGCACTGGATGACTAATCGTCATGGCACCTGGTGCATTCAAGCAGGCCTGTGCAGTGGAATAGTCATACCTAGTTATGTCTGCACACCTGATGTTTTATTAACCAGTATTGATTTTTTTACCCGGGGGACTTTTTTCTTCCTGAAAAAAGGCAACCTTGCAGGAGTGAAAGGCATTGCAGGGGATGAATTTCTAATGAACCCCTTCTTTCCCTTTCTTGACTCCTTTTAATGTAGTTTCATATTTTAAGTGCCTGGACTGAAATTTCATTTTAAGCAATTCCATTTTGATAAATCCTTTTAAACCTTGACTTTCTGTAAGGTTATTTTTTAAAGATTGTGCTGCCTGACTGACACGCTTAGCAATGCCTGTAAATTTGAGCATTTCATTATAGGTTGCAATGAAGCATGCTCACATGCAGTGAAATACAGAGAATTGAGGAGCCTAGACTATTTGAGTAATGCTGAAAGGAGGAGGGGGGAATAAAAGAAACCATTGTCATAAATCAAGTAGTACCAAAGTTCTTCCTTTTCTGTTTAGGTGTAGTTCACATGGTTCAATTAACAGCTGATCTCTCAGAGTCAATTCCCTTCTTGTTTGTATCAGTAAGTTGGTGATAGCATGTATTTGTGTGGAGTTTTCTCTATTTTTATTACTATTTTTTAGAATGGAACTCCTGAAATTTCTAAGGAAAAGTGTATTTCTCTTGTGAGTGTTCAATGCAGGAGTGTTCCTGAAAGCAAACCCAGTGGTTATCTCTGTGCTTAAATGCAAACCTTCCATAATTCAGCAGTATTTTACCAGTGGCTTACCAGTGGCCTTTTAATGTGTTTGAACATTTGGTTTTTATGTCAGTTAGGGAGATAATTAAAAATAAAGCCCAAAGTAAACCATTATGATTGAAACAAAATTGCAGAAAGGATCTAGGAATTATTTCAGGTCAGTGTTGGTCCTTGCTTTCACACTGCATTTTTAATTTGCTGCCACAGTCCATCAGGCAGTGTGTACGGACTGCAGACACACCATTAGTTGTCAGTGGATGAGGGGCCTCATGACTCATTCTGACAGCTAACTTGCACTATCACAGTAATGCGGGCTTGAAGCCCTGTTTTATACCTTAGTTGCAGTTAAAATAACCTTTCTCTATAGAAGGTGGTGTCTTTTTTTTTTCTCCCAGGTGGTGCTAATCATTAATCTGCTAAACATCCCAGAGGCCATTAAGAATTGCTGTAGCTCTCATGGAGGTGTCTTTGTGTTTAGGTAATCCATCTCTTTCTTTTACAGTTTTTGGCACTGGGAACACATTATGGCAAAGTTTATTTGCTTGATGTCCAGAGGAACATTTTATAAGGGCATGTAGGGATAGGGTGAGGGGGAATAACCATCAGGAACCACTGCTGAAAGAGATCATGAAGCTTCGATCATGACCCTCCTGCCTCCCCACTGTGTGGGCCACTGCGGAGCAGAAGAAATGGCGGCTGGGTCCCAGGGGGGAGGACATTTCGTATCCTCATTCACTTTGTTAATGCAGGTCCATAGCCTCACTCCTGCACATACCTGCCTTTGCTACTCCAGATCCTCAGCCTTTTCAGGCAAAAGTCCCCTCTATCCATCTTGCAAAGCAGCAGAAGAGGAGAGGGTTTGTACCACATACGCCTTAGGAGCAGCCCTGCCAGCCTGATTCTTCAGCATCTGGAGGAGTTGGATGATCCTTTCCCCAGCTGCCCTTTTAATGGACAATCCTGTAGTATTTATGGGAGGGAGCTAAGAAAAACAGTCTCCAAGTCCCCAGAGCAGCTATTCTTTCGTTCCGATGATCCAGTAAATCTTCAGCCCCGCCGGGCATGGCTGCCTGACCCAGAGCTGGCTGCGAGGAGGGCGGTTGGCAGCTCTCGGGGGAAGCAGCCCCACAGAGATGCTGTGCTGCTGCCACAAGTCTGCAGTTTTTGTTAGGAGCTGCTGCCGCTACCCCAAGGGAACACTTTGCAGCCTCCCTCCTGCCCCACCACATCCCCGTTCAAATTGACTTTAAAAGTTTTGCTTTGGAGCTCTTTTGTTTCTTTCCTAACTTGTTTTTCCCTAGAAGAGTATCTACTTACTGTATAAAGCACCTTTTTTCCATTAAACATAACACTTAAACCCCAAACACCACACAGCATGGTGTGACAAGGCCCTCAGGGCAGAGCAGGGGCCCCCTCACCACACCACAATGGTGCTTGGCCTCCCCAGCCCCTCACCCTGCCTCCCTCCCTGGCAGCATGGCTGCTGGTGTCCCCCATAACTCACCCTTCCTGCCAGCCGAGGGCTGCTGGTCACTCATGAGGTCTTGTTGCTCCTTGAAGAGGGGCTCACAGGGAGCCATCTTGGAGGAGGGGTGGCCTCAGGCTTGTGCCAGGGCGCCATCTTGGAGGAGCGAACAGGCTTGTGCCGCTTCCCTCTCCACAGAGGAGCTGCCATGGCCACTTCTCTCCTCACAGCAGGCGGGATGGCACCAGCTTCTTTGTGAGGCCTTTTTGCCCATTTGGGGCAGGAGGAGCCCTCCACTTCTGTGAATGTGGGGAGCAGAAGAAAACAGGCCCCTCACGTCCAGCCTGACCCCCAGCGCCTCAGCGTGAGCCCCGCAGCCCCCTCCCAGCACCCAGGGCAGGGAAATGGGCCATACCCCTTTGTGAGGAGATAAAACCTCTGGGGAAAACACAGTCGTCCTTGGCCTTTCCTCTGAGAAGCCCCCAAGTAACAAGGCAGTGGGGTAAAGCGGTGTGGGGCAGGAGTGAGGGGAAGACACTGGGTGCCCTAGTCCTTGGGAGGGGATGGCCATGGTGGGGAGCAGCCCGAAGGAAGGGGTTAAGGGGAGAACAGTCTGTCTACACTGCAGACACAGCCGGGCTATGTGCCCACCATCTGAAATCAAAGCCCATTATCCAGGGGCTATTTCTGGCACCCACTGAGTTCTCGATAGCTCACGTGCTGCATTCGTACTCCTCTTGCTCTAAATAATCATATCCAGTCCCAAAAAGAAACCCCATTTCCCCCCCTCTTTTTTGCAGTATTCTATGTAATGAGGAAACCTGGCCTTTAAAACAGCAAATAAACTTAAACCTCAGTTTGCATACCGACCACACATGAATACAAACCATGTGCAAATGCATGCTTAGGAATAAAGTTGCCAACTGAAATGTTTTAGAGTTCAAGTTTTCACTATCCATACATCTATCTCAGCCTGAAGAACATTCTGTTCTGCACAAATCTAAGCAATTTACAGAATCAAGTTAATGAAAACAATGGTGGTAGTGTCTCCTTCTGGACCAATTGTGGCTTAAGAGGCCAACTTCTCAGCTTTTTCACTGAAGGCACTAATAAAGCTAGACCCTTCAGAATAGCCATAAAAGTATGCGGGCTTAGTCCTGTGGACTTCTGACTATTCCTCATCCTCTCTCACAATATTCCTCTGAAAGAAAGAAACTACCATTTTGCTTTGACAGCTTTATGTCCAATGTCATAGGTGATGATACCAGCTAAGTGAGGAACCAAGCCTGTGGTTCTCCCTCATCAATCTCTTAGACGACAATCAGTAGACATTCCTCTTGGGTTCCAAGGCTTTCACTGGGAAACAGAGGAATCTTCTTTTTTCTTCTTCCCTCTGACTGAAACTGTTCTCTCCTTTACAGGACAGATGCGATGTGCAATTAGATTGAAATAAACTTGGAAAAGGGTTTCCTAGCTCTGCTTGGCCTACTGGACATACTGTGGGTAGGTGTCCTTTGGCAAGAGCTGTCACTTGATTAAGAAGTTGAACAGTGTTATTTATCAGCCTGAAATTTTGAACCTGATTTTACAAGGTGCTAAAATGTACTTTCACCTCTGAATTTACCATATCAGACTCTCAACGGATTCAAAGGGAGTCTGGGGCACCTGACTTCTCCCAGAATCACGGTATAAGGGGCTGCAGTTTAAAGGTAATAGCACTGTTCTCCATAAAACTGTGCAAATCTGCACATTCTCAGCTTCTTCAGGAGTATAATAAATTGGTCTGTTTCACCAAAGACCAGCAAAACTTCCAGTGGGGTTTGCTGGAGATAGCTAAATGATTTGAGCTGTGTTCTGTAAACATTTTACATAGAAATCTATCCCAAAAGTCAGTTGTAAAGCTATTTTATTGCTTGGCTGTATAGCAGAAATTAAAAAATGGGGGAGGTTTGCAATTTTTAAGGTACAGTTTTGGTTTTGGTTGTTTTTTTTCAGGAAGCAATCTTTCCTTCTATGATTCATGATTGTGTTGAATTGTCTAAGGTAGGAAATACCAGCCTGAAATGACTGTCATATGCTATGGGAAGGCAAAGAGAGAGCGTGGAACTAGATCTTCTCCAGCAGGAAAAACAGCTGTTAAAAAATGGAGCCAACTGTGTTTCCAAGTAAATCCTGTAATGCAGTATGCAAAACAACATGTGTTCAATCAGAAATCCTCAAAAGAAAAGACCATTTCATCAAGCAGATTAACTGCCTCAGATGAAGGACATTTTAATCAATAAAGAAACTTTCTATCCAGGTACCTCTATAGGTCTTCTTTATCTTGGTTTCTTTAATTTCCATGATTCCAACAGGAGCTGAGAATACTGAACACCATAAAATAGGTGAGGCTTTAAAAGAGTATGACAGCAGGTACTGCCTCCAGACTGGAACTAAACAAATTGCTCTTGACACTTAACAGCTTTCTCCTCAGACATCCCACACTCACTTATCCATTTTGCTTTAGTTGTCTCACTTCTGACTCTTTAATGTGAATGATCTACAGTATGTGAAAGACTCTACCACATATATTAAGCTGCATATTGTTACTCAACCTTCTGGGTATACCTTCAGAGACATTTACGCAACTGCCACATGGGCAAACAACACCAGGACAGAAACTTTACCAGAGCTCTGGAAGGCAGACATACAGATTTTATATATATATATATATATATTCACAAGAGCAATTGTTTTATCTTAAAACCTTTCTAAAACAGGAATATACTGCAGGCTTTGGCAGTAGAGATAAAATATTATGGGATCCAGCCTTACTTTGTTTTTCTCATCCAAATATACACATTGTTATAACAGAGGAAAAGTTGCATCCAGAATTATTACTGTTGCTTGGTGGCCAAAATGCCTCATATACTGCTCCACACATGAAACTATTGCAAATATCCATCTCTCGTGATCAGTAACAGCTTCTTTGGGGTGGAGGAAAAGAAAAGAAGCATATACATGGCTCATTTAAAATGCAGTGACAAAACCAGCCTTTGAAGGCATGTTTCAAAATAGTCCCATATTGTTATTACAGATGGAAACAGTGAAGGAAGAGAAACAGAAGAAACAAAAGCCAGCTTTTGTGAGTTCCAGAGCAATCCCTTATGATCCTGGGTCTTGTATAAGATGATTTGGAAGCTTCGGAAAGGCATTCAGGGTCTCTCCCTGAATAAGGCACTGTAACACATTGTCTTCCATAAGCCTTGCCCAGTGCCATGACAGTTTCTGCGTAATTCATTGCACGTTTTGATAAGTGTTCTCTGTATATCTGTATAGATATCTACACATAGACATATATGTAATTTTCCATATGCTTTCCTGCAAATCAGAAAAACAAAATCAGTTATATAATGGAATACAGAATTCAGACTATATTAAACTTAGTAGCTGCTGACATGCTACACGTGCCCCAAACTAAACCAGAGATGTACTGATTAAGAAGTTATGTGTACTTGAAATTTGCAGATATGAATTATTTCTTCTTTCACAAAGTTTTCATATAGCCTAGCTAGGAGGTCTAATGTTTGACTTGCCAAGTAACTTCTGCTTGTTTCAGGCCCTATTATCTTTTCGATCTATTAGCTCTATTCCTAGCAATTCCTTGTGTCATTCATCATGACAAAATGTTTATTAGGGACAAAATGAAAAACTTAAACCTCTTTTTTCTTTTCAAGTCATAGAATTTAGACCTCCAAAAGCAGAGTAGTGTCTTGAACCTCGTCATCTTTGAACATAAAATGCTTAAGAGATGCATTAAGTAGATCCCCATTTTTCTTATGGAAAAAAAAATTGGATAGTCTTCAAACATTATTCTCCCTTCATCTTTTCTTCTGCAGTTGAAAAGAGAAGAGATTCTTCTCTTCTAGAGAGACTGAATGGCTGGCCAGATTGCTTATGGAATACTGAGATCTTTACTTCGGTTACCAGTGCAAACTCAGCAGCAACCACCAGTAACTGCCCAGACACCTCCCGGTGAATCTGGGTGAGGTGAGCAATCAAGACCTCACCAAGACTTATCAAAAAACAAAAACCACAGGCTGTTGTGAAAACTGGCTACTCTGGACCAGGCATTAATCCAGCCCTACTTACTGTCTCCAAAAGTGACCTGCAGTAGATATCCTTTCCTTAAGAAATATGCCAAGTATAGCATTATCTTCCCACTCCAAGTGGTCAGTGATGTAAGGTCTGCTTGAGATAGAGGCTGTAATCTTAATGCCATATTTAACAGACACCAGTGGGTCTATCTTCTTTTAATCTGTATAAGTTTTTAATCCATTTTCAGCTCACATGGTCTTCTGCATTCAGTAAGCTTCACAGTTGGTACTATTTTCCTTCTGAACCGGTTGCTTAAAAATATTAAAGACCTTTTCTTTAACTTTTTTTTATCAGAATTACTAAATAATGACTTTCATATTTAGCTTTTGTGTCTGTTGCAGCTATAAGCAGAGGTCACTATGAACAGTCCACTGCCTCTGATAAAAAAACAGATATATACTGTTTCATTTTACAAAATGACATATTTTCAACCTTTATGATTCTGCAATTCCCAGCCATGTTTTAGTGGAAGTCTTTGAGTCCAGGGCTCAGACACCCACTTGTTTTGTTTCAATCATACTTGTAAATTGGAATTATTTAAGCAAGAGTCTGAGAACTGGGTCCTTGATTTAACTAAACGAGAGTTGTTACCTGCCACATGATGTGATTGTGTGAGTTCATGTTTTATCTCAGTTCTTCTTCCTCTTCCTCATCTTCCATTTCCTCTTCTGAGTCATCCCTATTCTTTGAACTGTTGCTGAATTCAAGGTTCCCTTCAATATCCAGGACTTGTAAGTGCTTTAAGTTTTGGAAGATACTTTCCTTCAGTGCTCCAACAGCAATCTTATTAAACCTTTAAACAAACAAAAGGGCCTTCCTGTTAAAATAAACCCATTTTCACATCCAGCACACAAATGTGTAGAGTAGGAGGAAACCATTCTGCAGTTACTCTAATCCTAGTTACATTCTTACACTGACACAAGTTAACTCTTAACTTTACACTGACTCACAACAGCACTCTAGGAGTACTGACTCCTCTGGATGGGAAAGGGAAGGAAAAGCAGGTTCTGATTTGCAAGCAGGCAAATGAAATGACTGAACAAAGTTTGCTGACAGCACTTTCTACCATCACAGGGGACTTTGCAGGAAAATACTGGGAAACATTAAGAATCTCCCACTGATTTCAAGTTCACTAATCAAGCTTTCAAAAACCTCCTAATTTTCTCAGCCCTTCTTCCTCCTTCTACAACTCTATTCTGCAAGGAAAAAAAAAATCATAATATTGGAATTCCACCCCCACAAATTCTTTCTCTTTATATTCTGCTTTCTTCTTCACACAGAGAATACACTTCTGCTCCACAGCCCACATTTCAAAGTGTAACTTGATTTTTCATGAGATTCAGTGTCATCCATTGACAGTTTAATTCTTCTTCCACGAAATTCAAAATACTGGCACAAAGAATCCCTTTAGAAACAAAGCAACATGCAATCATTTTTCATCTGTTATTTGGGTTTCCAAGAACTAATCTGCAATTTAAGAAGCTCTCACCTATATTGTTTGGTCTGTTACTCTTGAACAAGCTTCAAATCATATTCTGTCTAATATTCCAGATGTATATTGTTGTTTCACAGTACTGCAGTGATTAATAGCCTCCCATTAAGAAACATAGCTTGGGTGGAGTTGCCTCCTAAATACATCAGCAAAACAGTTTTGCAAATTCCTTTTTTTCTCTTTAGATAGAAATACAGAATGTGGTATGTGGTTTCTGGGTTGCATCCAAGCATTCATAAATGTGAGCAGCTGAATAGACAGACTGCTCTAATTTACACCAGACTTTGTAATTTTATTTGCTTGGTATGTAATCGTTCATCCAAAAAGGTATGCTTCAGAACTCTTCAGCACTGTTTAGCTGCATACAGACAAAATAAGGCCATATTTAGTCTTGTGCAGCAGGCAGCCTAGGTTCTTTGAACACATCCATTGGATCAGCTTAATGAAATGTTCCATAAGGGTTCATAGATTAATTCTAAGCAATATTTTTGGTAACCTTCCATCAGATTAAAACTGTATATATTACTGGAACAGATTCTTGCTTCACCTCTTGTGGTACAGATCTCTGCTTAAACCAGTTACATTACTGAGTTTATACTGTATGTAAAAAAGGTCTGTATCTGTCACCTATAAAAACAAAGTCCTCATCCAGCTGACCGAGTAGGATAAAAAAGCTTCTAAACTTAGCTACATGAGTTGTAACTTGCCATTTATTTCTGACAAAACTGTCAAGGGAATGTGCACAACTCCAAGATTAGTCATTCACGCCTCGCTCAAGGGGGATTCTGTCAAAATCCAGGACACAAGAAAAGCTGCAGTGTTACAAGCAGAGTGTAAACTTCGAGCTCACAGCTGTGACACAATGTTAAACACTAATTTCCTAGAATTTCTAACATGCCTAATCCATTCTAACAAGCACAGAAAGGACTCACTCCAAACAGAAGGAGCTTTTTATGTGTAACCATGTGTTTTCTGAGCAGGTGGACACAGTTTCAGCATACATTACTAGAAAACAAAGTTGCTTATTTTGAAAGTTAGGGGTTTCAATATTTCCTAAAAAGTAAGCCTAAAAAGTGGAGGGAGAAGAAAAAACCTTTTGTGTTGAAGTGGAAACTTGACCTTACCTGAGGTAAATCCCCTTTATTTTGGGTGTGGATTCAAAAGCACTCTCCGAAACCGTTGTGATCTTGTTGTTCTGAAGATAGAGATACTCCAGAGATTCTGGCAGGTCTGATGGGATAGCAGTCAGCTGGTTGCCAGCCATGTCTAGTGACTGCAAGAAACAGACAAGGGGTCAAATAAATGGCTGAATTTAAATATTGGCAGCACCCCAAAAAGAGATCTGACAATGAATGAGCTTCCAAAGGCTGGCTCTATACACACTCCCTCCTCCTTTGGAAGTTTATCTACTGTTTTTTATATATATATGTGTGTGTGTGTGTATATATATACATATGTACATGTAAGTCTATAAAAATACCTATAGGCATATATATGCACTTATAGAAAACCTAGTACGTTAACACTGCAAAAGTGAGATGTTTATGTAAAGCTTATCCAGGATTCGTTGTGTCTGAAAATCATCTGGAAATAGGCTCTATTCTGCAGATGGCGCTTTGGTGAGTCTGCTGCAGAACCTCTCCCTTCTGGTGAGGTCAGGCAAAAACAAACCCTGTGTGTACAACAGCAATTGCAGATTGTCAGCCATGCAAAAAGGTGCAGTTTGAGTTTGTGGTGGAAAAACTGAAGTCATATTATTATAGTATACACCAATTTAAACTGCCTCTACAGGGTTAAGTGCGGCCATGACAATTTTGCTCTCTTACACTACAGTTTAGCACCATGATTTGGCATGAGACATCATGTTGTTTTGTTTAGGAGTCCCAGCATTTTTTCCCCCAAACTTTAGCCCATGCCTTCTTTACATGAATTAAAAGCAGGCTGGGTTTCACATTTGCATGAGAAGTCATTGGAAGACGCTGCTGCTGCAAACACTTCCCTAGCTAAGGTTAGTGACTAGAGTTACACATAAAAACATCTGCAAATATTCTAACACGGAGATTGTATGAAAACACAAGGACTAAAGGCCATGGATTTTAAGCAAGAAAATGGATCAATAGAAGTGTGTTGTTATCCTGTATTGTAGCGTTTTCATTGCACCAAGCTGACATGCTAGTTGCACATTATTCAAAGCTATACTTCTGCAAATGACTGTCATGATTTCAGTGGGTTTATTCCCCACATAATCCTAATGTGGCAAACAATTATGTAAATGTCTGGCTCTGCAATTGCAGATAGTCTTCAGTGATTTCCATGGAGACAGTGTGGACTGAAGCGTATGCTAAGTACATGCACCATCAGGATCTTATGTGATGGTTGTTTTCAAATCCACCCCAGTGCACCCGCTCATAAAACAGTGGCACATCTAAGACTTTAACATTAAAAAGATTCATAATATACTATCATGGAAATAAATTACAAGTAGGAATGCTGCTCCAGAAAAAAACAATGGCCAAAAATGTGCCGTTAGTCTAATCAGACTTTAAGTATGCACTATTATCTTAACCTTATTTAAAGTGAAAAGGATTTGAGATGGGGTAGGCACAACTGAAAGACCAATGTTTTATACAGCAGCACCGACACTGACTACCAGGGAGTGACAGTAGAATAAAAGTAACATGAAGTAACTATGAATCAGGCCTTTTGAGAACAAGAGCTTGTCATTCCAACCAACAACCAATACTGCCTAACAGGTCTCATGACCCATTTTTGTTTGAAGGAAGACCCAACTCAAATGACAGTGCCAGTCAATTCCAGCATCTGTGTTTTGCAAAAGCATCTTCCTTCCAGGCTACCTTTCATCTTAGATGTATTTGCATGCACACACACACACATACACCCCTATACCTATCAGTGAGGCACCAAACAAATGCAAAAAAGTATTATTAAAGCCATGGACCAAATCTGCAGCTGATGCAAGCCAAAAGCTCTATAGATACTATTGCTGCATTGCTGATCCACATTAACAGAAAAAACAGCTATTGTTTATTCCCAGAAACAACTGAAAGGTTCGTACAGATAAACATTTGCATTATCTGAGAACACACTAGGAGCCAGTGTGACATACGCTCTATGTCCCTTATACCTGATCTGCTCTGAGATGTACAAACTTTGCCTGTACAGTGACCTAACCATATGCACCCTTAGATGGTTGCCATATGACACAGGTAATACTTTTCACTGCAGGAAACAGGCTGTTGCCTAAAAGGAAATGCAGACAAATCCTTCAGGTAGTGTAACAACTTCGAAAGGGGACTTTCCACAGCACAAATGTGATTCTCCTGCTGCCTTATGGTTTGTGTTTAACTTTCTCTAACAATTAGGCAAGTTAGAAGGCTGCTGACTGAATCCAGGCCTCCCAGCGGCTATCCAGGTGCCTTAGCCAGCTCAGCTGCTAAATCCTGCGGCTTGGCCTGTCTGACTATAAGCTGATGTGGGGGCTTTGAGAATTAAGAGCGTTTTTGTTTATGCATTCCTTCCTCCTGCTGTCTCTCTTCAGAGCCGATTTTAAATCTTTTGGGAGACAAGCTATTTGAAAGGCCTAGTTTCAGTTTATAATGACAACATTTCACTAATCTAGAAATATAGGACACTGTTAGGGTTCAAAAACAAAGCTGTTTTTACACTTCCCAGAATTAGCACCCTGGTCAGCAGTTGGAGGCACTCACCTCTGGCACAATAGCACATCATTTCTACTCTAGAAACAGAGGGCATAGCACTTAGAAGCCCCAAACATGAGGATCAAGCACGTCTAATATTGGTGCCACACAAACTGGCTTAAGCAGACAGACAAGGACATCAGCATCACTAAAACAATTAGAGAAGGCAATGTTTTACCTGGAGACTGCTGAGTTCTCTCCATGCTCCTGAATAAATTGAATTTACTTTCAGTTTATTGTTGCTCAAATATAATTCCCGCAGCTTTGTCATCCCAGACAAAGTCCCTTTTGGGATGATGCTTATCTCATTCTCCTTCAGCTTCAGAATCTGCAAGTTCTTTGGAAAGCCAAAGGGCACCGTGTTGAGGTTGTTTCCAGAGAGATCCAAGGACTTTAGTTGCCTTAGTTTACGGAAAGCCTCCCGATGGATCTGGGGACTTTTGAGCTTATTGTAGCTCAGGTTCAGCTCTTCAAGGAAGTAAGTGGTAGCAAAGTCATTCCTGTTAATCTCAGATATCTGGTTATGAAGGATCATTAGTGTTTTCACTCGCCGGGGCAGGCCACTGGGAATCCTTTCCAGCATGTTGTTGTACAGGTGAACAGTGTGCAGCTTCTTTAAGCCCTGGAAGGCTAATGGGTGAATACCTCGGGCTTTTAATTTGTTATTGTGGAGGAGAAGATACTCCAGGTTCTTAATTTGGGTCAAGACATCTCTGCCAATCACTTTAATTGCATTCTTCTCCAGGTGAAGGAGGACGATGTTTCGAGGTAAACCACTTGGAATTTGTGAGAGGTTATTGCTTGACAAATCCAGGTATTCCAGACTAGACAATTTCCTTGGGAAAGCAGGAAAGAAAACACTCTCCATTTAGATTCTGCAAGGTGAAACGATAACCACCTTCCCCACACATTTTACAATCTTTGCTTTAGTCTTTACCCAGCACAGCTCCCACTGCTGCCCTTTTTGGTCTCACGATGTGACTGATATGGACAGCAAAACAGGGAGCTATGAGGGATTAGGACTAGGTGCTGCCATTGCTCCCCAGTCACATTTGCAACATTACCTGCTAAAGTCCCCAGACATCCAGACTGCCTTTGGACTGAGACAGGAGATCAGTTTTGCAGTCTTATTTTCTCTCTTATTTGACACCACAGATAGCAACATGTGAGCAATTTTGGTTCACCAACACCACACAAAAGATGCCACAGGAGCGCCATTAGAACACAGAACTTAGCCCTGGTTTCACAGAAATGTAGCCTTAGCATGAGTCTTTCTGTCACTCTAAAAGTGTATATTGAAGGTCTGCTTTCCAGATGATAAAATATTACTCTTAGGAAAAGCAGAAATGCTCAATTCAGTGGCCTAGGCTAAGATGGTGAACTTCTCCTGACCCTCCAGCATTATGGAAGTGAGTCAGGGCTAGAGCTGCTTTGTGTAAGCTACTGAATCTGGATTCCATGGACTCAGTTGAAGCTAAAATAAATCCCCAGACCAGCCACTTACACCAACTGGATGTGGATCAGTGGTGTTATATGCCAGGATTGAGGAGGCCCTCCCTGTATTCCCTTTTATTTCAAGTCAGTTTCTCAGTTCAAATGAGGCTTTTAATCTGCACATGGCACTACATAACCCACTACAGATGACCGGAAAGTTTTCAGGAAATGCAAGAACTAATGCATTACAGACATTACTGAATGGTTACTACACTGCTATTCACAACTATCCAAGCATGCTCTGAATGAGCAAATAATACTCTTTGGAGAAAGCAGTTCATTGCTTCAAGCTGAAATGTTTTCCCTGCTTGGGTACATCTCAGAAGCTCTATGCTGTGGTGTACAGTCAGTATCATGAGAGCAAGGACCAAAATCCACCCCTCTGCTGTGACTGGTGCCTTGGCTATAGCCTCTGTACTCTATTTATCAAAATCTGAACAGAAATGGTATGTACAATATGACCTGGAGGTGGACACAACACAGCCATGGTAAATTTATAAGGGAGGTCTCTGGGAATGAGAAGTGGAAAAGGGAAGCACAGTTTGATACATTTTCATATCTGGACATTAGAAAAGTTTATAGAATTTATGGGCAGGACAGATTACGTGACTTGGATGTTCAAGTGGAAGAAGGGCAGCACTCAGTGCAGGCAGAGACACTGTTAACTTTTTGAAGTGCTAAGTCCCAAGCTAAATTGAGGACAGCCCAAGGCTATTTCTGTTGCACTAGTTTGTAGCAAAGCTTTTGCAGCCATCTGGCTATTGAGCAGCACCACTGCATCCCTGCCTTCTCCAGCAATCATCTGCTGCCTATCCGTGGCTGCTTTCAAGTCATCTTCCCAGAAGCACAGAAGCGGCTTTAGCAAAGATGAAGATCTGGCCTTAACTTCTAATGATCTGTCCTTGAAACTGGAAAGTCCCAAGTAACACCACTTTTGACTAGTTTGGAAGACCAGAGACCAGCTTTCAACACTGTTCTGGGTGGCCTTTTCCAGAAGGCACTCAGTACCTGGTGTGATCGGGTCTGTGGCAATCAGGGAATGGTGCAGGCTGATGGTTCAGTGTTGTGTCTTTTGTATAAAAGTATTCTGCAGTGGGAATTCAAACCACTGACCCAGACCCTTGCTTTTGAATGGCAGCATCTGAATCTAAGACTTCTCATATAGATTTAGCAGGGGAATGTGTAACATCATTTAGCTTTTAATAAATGCACTTTTCAAGAGATGCTTTGTTCAGCAGATGTACTACTGTACCAGAGGAGGTAGAAGACACATAGGTACAGACTACAGATCTCAGTCTCACCAGAAGGTTTCATTGTCCATTCCTTCATTTGTCAAGTAGTTATTCTGTAAATACAGCTCCCGCAGACCTGTAAGTTCACTGAAGGCTCCTTTGGGAATCTTCTCCAGCTTGTTGTTCTAGAGCCACCAGAAGCACAAAGCACATTATTTGGCATGAAATGACACAAGGCATTCAGGTTCTGCTCAACTAGCAGATAATTCTGCTTCAGAAATAAATACACATACTAGACTGAAATACTGCAAGCTGCTTTTATTGATTCCCCATGGAATCTTTGGGTTAAGAAGGTAGAATTTGCCCCTGCCTCCCAGATAGTTTTATTTTGCATTCATAGCACTCCCACCTATGTGCAAATGTATAATGTGATCCAGGGAACTACCTCTGGAGTTTGCTCAAGATTTCTGGAATTTTTAAGACAGATTTCACCATAAAGAAGAATTCAATTGGGAGCTGGGAACCTGCCACTCTCCCAGGTATTCCAAAAGGTGCAGTTCCTGCAATGTAGATCCCAAAACAGTTCTATTGCCTTAGTGTCACTCTGGAGTAGTCAGTGGGCAGACATGAACAAAACAGTCCACTTAGAAATTCCATACAGAAACTGTACAAATTATAAAAGGATACATAAAACACTGCCACTGAATTTGTTAAACTTCCCACAATCCATGTATACGCAAAAATGTGGTGGACAGACTAACTGGATTCATGTGCCAGCTAACATAAAGTGGATGCCATCACAGACAGATTTGGCTCAGTGTCTCAGTGAATAGTGAAAGAAAAAGCAAAGCTCTGCCACATCTAAAGTACACCTTTTGGACACTCCTGGTCCACTACTCTCTCATTTCTCATCGTCCTGTTTTTTTCTCAGTCAAAAGATCAAGGGATATGTTATTACTGAGAGACAGTGCACGTGAAAACAAAATGCTCATTTCTCTCTTCAGCTGCTCTGCTCTTAACACAGCTGGTGGCAGCAGGGAAGGATACGAGTTCAAAGTGTAATCCTCAAAGTCTGAGACCCCTTTGGGAGATAATAATCACCTATAAATGGCAATACAATGCAGGGGACTAGTGACTTCACACTTTGCAGAGAAATTCCAGCAATATAAAGGATCAGACTGTTTGCCTTTACTTTTCTTCAGGCTGAAGAAGCCTCTTCTCTAGAAGACTTTAATGGGAATTAGCGGTGAAACCTTCAAGGGAAAAGAAAGTTGGCAACACAGAACTGCCTAAGTCCAGGGGCTGATAACAGGCTCCACTCTACACACGTCCAAGGAGCTGTCAATGCTCAGAGAAGGAGAAGCAGGACTCCCCACTGCTACTGCTCTCCCATCATTAACAAGGCTGAGACCTCTAGCACAGACATGATGAAGTGTTTTTATCAAAATCAGATGACATGGAATTAAAAATGCTGGAGACTACTTAATACCACAACTTCTGCTATTGCACTATCACTGGAGAAGTTGTAGCAGCAAAGAATCACCGATCCAAACTTCCTCTGTGTCATCTGAATCACCAGTTTGGTAGCAAACAAAAACCACTGATGCTAGGAAACAGTAGTCTGTGTGAAGTGAAGTGAGTTAGCAAGCAAAGCCAGCACACAGTGGGCAAGCAGCTGCCAGGAAAACGGCATCATCAGTAGCAAACTTAACTGGGAAGCCAACAACTGGATGCCCATAGAGAATGATCTACCTTCTTGCAATAACATGTATTAATATCTTTACATGCAGGGAAGAGGCCAGCAATGCTACCACACAGACACTGGCAACACATTCCCCTGAAAATAGAAAAGCATTTTGCTCCCTCTGAGCATTTTAGTGTTTTGCAAAAACAAACTGTTGCTTATGAACAAAAAGCAAGGGCATGGGAGACAGCTACTGTTGGGGATATAGCAGACAAGACTTGCAATGGGCCTGGGAATGTTTCCAAGTGCACTGAAATGGCTTGGCTGTACAAACACAGTACTTTGTCACAGTCATAAAAGAATACAAAACCTTGTTGTCATTACCTTTAAGTGTAATTTATATAGCGCTGGAGGGAGATTCTTTGGAACATACTTCAAGAAATTGCTGGACATGATGAGTATCTCCACATTACTAGAGCCATTGAACATATTATCAGGTAACCCAGCATCTGAAAGTTTGTTGTTGTGAAGATATACAGATCTGTTGGAAGGAGAAAAAAGATGAAGTTAAACCGACTGTGAGATCTGGGGGGGGGGGGGAGGGTTTGTTTAGCATGAAAGGGCTGTTTAAAACCTGTATTTCAATCTTCTTTCTTTGAGTTGATTCAATCTGGTTTTAAAATGTGCCCTTTACTTCAGTAAGGAATACAGATGCAAAACCAAATGGTTGGTCCAAATACTCTCTGAAATTTAGCTCTATTCAAAATCCAAACCTGCACATGACTACTAATTTCACATGTAGCTTTATCTTCTTAACAAGAAACTGAGTGCAAGCCTGGGATTGTGCAGTGCTTTGAAATAGAGAATGTCAGTGTGGTGGCCTCATGTGAGAGGGTTAAGACTCATATCTGAATAATTGATACATCCCCAGTTTTAACTTCTGCTTGGAATCAAATCTGTGCAAAATCAACCTGCAGATCTCTTAAGAAAGAGATGTTTCTCACCCCTCCATTCTTTCTGTTCCCATGACAGCTGGAAATACCCCAGGAAAGAGTTTCTGTTCTACTCCTAGAACTCAGGTAAATACCGACAGGAAGAGCAGA
>JAVHNF010072056.1:0-12925 GCA_034783455.1 Micropsitta finschii
AAGTCTTGTAAGCTCAAATTTTATATTTCTAAACAAGAACGTCTAAACAAAGTCTAAAGAAAAACACATAAAAAAACTATTTAGTGGAAATGGTGTCACTGGAATGTGTACAATTATTTGGACATTGCAAAGCAAAGGATAAACTTGTGCTGGCAGATTGGATAATGGGAAGACCAGATCAGCTGTTTTCTTCACTAATTTCAATTAATTTGATTTTATAAAGTAGAGACTTATTGAGGAGATTGCAACAACCAAATATTAGATGCTACTTGGATCTTTAAATTTCACTGCAAATAAATCTCAGTTTATCAATAGTAAGTTGTCTTAGAAATCCTCCCAGTTTTATACTCTTTTGGGAAGTGAATTCAGTGTGTTAAGAACCTTGAGCCAACAGCTCTGAAACAGCTATAGGAAAGTGATAGTTCTTTTCCTAGACCACCTGGTTAGTCTGTTTTTATCTTGCCTCGTAGGCTTGCAAACACAATTTAGTCTCTAAGCCAACTCTCTCCTTGACCTTCTGCTGAGAATGATATTAGTAATGCCAATTCTGGTGATAGTTTGTGATGTGGATATTTATCCACTAAAGCTCTACCAAACCCATCAATTCACTTCATACAGTGTACAAAATAGCTATTGGGCAGCAGTGACTTTCAGCCTGTATTATCTAGGACCAGAAGTGAGCCAATGACCTTTACATGAAAGGCACTATTGCCTGTCAGAGATATCGTTGTAAACACTCATTTAAAATACTATTTAAAAACTGGTGAAGATACACGATAGTCGCTAATAAAGAATAGCTTTAGTGCCTCAAAAAATGCAGAGTAGTTACACTCGTCAGAATAAATTACAACTGAGCAGTCACTGCAGAAAAAGTTCAGGGGCCAAGACAGAAAGAGACCTTGGAATGGGTTGATACATTATTAATACAGTCTGTTAGGTCATGTCGTGGCAGTATATATTTTAATGGGTTCAAAATACTTATTAAACATTTACGATTTTTTATAGTTCTATGCCACACTTAGCAGTGATTGGCGTATTTTAAGAAGGTTCTCTGTTTTGTTCAGCTATTTTTTGGCACATGATTAGTATGTGTGTCTGTGAACACACACATATATATACATACATATGTGTATGTATATGTATATGTGTATGTGTATATATATATATGTAATCGTTTTCATCTTTATTGTTACACCATTTTTTGCCTGACTTCTTTTACCTTCTGCTTCCACTGAGCTCTGCTAAGAGTAGACCCTGAGGCAAAATATCTACGTTTGCCTGCCATTCTGACATACCAAATAATTCAGGAAGAATACCATAGTTTCCCCCATTCTGTTTACTTACTTTCCCTCCTCTTTCCTTGCAATTCTGTTGCCTTTATTAATGATAAATATTTTTTTATCCTTTTTATTCTGATCCTATTTACTGACCTTTCATTTGTTGGAATAGATGATTAGATCGATGCCTTAAACCATAAGTTGCTTACACTGCTGTTGCTACATGCTCAGAATTCACCTTATATTCCAGAATTCAGTTGTAGTTGGTTACCAAGGCACACTAAAACTTGCCGTAACACCAGTCCCCTAAAGGACTGTAGCATAGCAATATCTTACAACAGTTCCTCACATGTCAAGATACTGTAGAGACCTTGAATCAGTATGTTAATGGTTGTCTTGTCTTTCTTCAGGTACCATCATATGTCTGAATCATGTTATACTGGGTTGAACAGCGTGTCTCTTGTCATGAGCTTACATCAGCACACAGCAGGTGAGTTATGGCGGGTATGTTAAGAGGCAGATATTAAAAGTATAACTGAATAGTTTGAGATGCTGACCCTTCTACCTATTTTGATAGCCAAAATGATGTTGTTCAAAAGTCATAGGTGTTTATAGCAGCCTGAGGATTAATACTCCTAGTCTATGGGAAAATGGTTTCTTTTTGCAAGAAGGTACAGCACTGATGGTCCTCTATGAGTGAATCTTTTTAATTTAGAAAGTGTTTTAAATTGGTAGCAAAAGGAGTTTATGCAAAAAAAGATTTGGGAAAAAGTCTTAATTAGCTCTTAAGTGGTGAGGGACATGCATCAAATCCATGTTTTCATTGCACTACCCCTAAAATTTAATGGAGAAGTGTGAAGGAAGAAATACATTTGTTCACCTCCAGTCAAGAGTAACTTTTCCATTAGCATTGAATGGAAGTTTACAGGTATCCAAAGCTAATCAGTGTTTAATATCTCTAATTATTAAAGTGTAAGTTATCCATAATACTGTATTGAAACTTCCAAAGTCTATAGAGACTTGTATTCTTTCTTCCAAACCCTCCTTCCTGCAAAAATAAGATTTTATTTGAATTCTTCATATCTAATAAAAATTTTAGTTCCTTTTTCGGAATGAAGACTTTGAGAGAAGACCATGGTGGGAAAAAATACACAAAACTATCTCATGAAAGTCAGTTTTAAAGTCACTGTTCTTTATAGCTTTGAATTTGAGGTTAATGTCGTGTGGTCTTAAGCAGACAAATGCAGCTGCTGTGTAGCACAGTTGTCTTTTGAGTTTGACCATGGGCTTGGTGTAAAATGGCAGACTTTTCATAATTTCATATCCCAATATTTACCTTCATGGAAGTAAAATCCTAACGTTTTATGTAAACTGTTGTAATTTCAGGCAACACAATGGAGGAAAACTGTAGGGATCCCAAAATGCCTTCTTTTTGGTTTTGTTCACCTTACAAGGGTTTTTCTCCTATAACACTGATATGTTTCAAGAGTTTATAGGTGAATTTGTGGCAAGGAGCTGGTGTAGACTTTTCTTCCCTAAAAATAGGAACTCTTATTCATAAGAATTCAACTATCACGTTAAAGAAAATTATCATAGTAAACATAACCTTTCCTTACAGATAAGAAAATACTTCACTGTTGCAGGTTCCGTTAGTTAATGCATGTGTCTAAATCTTTCCAAAGATGTGTGCATTTTCAGTAGCTCTGTTTCATTCTTTAATGTACAGCTTATTCCAGACTGTCTTTGTTAAAAATCCCACCTAAGAACTTAAAAACCTGAATCTGTGGCGTTCATATAGTAATAAATTAGAACAGAGCTTCATGATTAGTCTTCCCTCCTGCTTTTCCCTACACAAAAATAGGGAGCAGTGTAGCACCCAACACAGGAGAAACAAAGTCACTTCATTGCTGGGAAGTGCACACCTGACTGACAGAATTACTTGCACAGATAACATGCTCATAAAGTAGCTTGGACTGTATTAAATTGGATTGGCTATCAGCTGGTTCCTGAAGGGAGGAGGTTTGGTAGGTGAAGCTGTTATCTCTGCAAGACCTTTTTCATTTAAGAAGTGATTCTCTGTAATTAAAATAAGAATGAAATAGCTTTCACTGTAGTAACCTGAGAGAGTTTACCAAGGCAATACCCTAACTATGTGAAGGCAAGGTAATTTTTTATCCATAAGGTATTTATGGAAATACGTCTGTTCTCTCCCAAAGCAGAAAATGATACATTTTTTTAAAATTGCTTTTTCTAAGAAAGAAGATGTTTTTAATTGGAAATTTTTACATAGTGCCTAATTTATGGTTTCTGGGAGCAGGCGATTAAAACGATGCCCTCAGTAGAGGTGGTCCAAAGGAGCATTAAGATCACCTATATTTACAATGTCTTTTTGATAGTTCTATGCAGGTTAATGTTCAATGGAGTTTTCAAAGAACAACACTGCCTAGGTCTGTTTGTGTTTATAGGTTCATTCTGTGTTTACAGAGCAGTTTATTTTATGTTCCGCTTGCAAAAATAAATCCAATATGGGCTGTTTTGAAAACAAGAAAGCTGTAATTAAAGGCATTGATGGATCGTTACATTAACAGCTCGACAGCAGCTAATCTGGGACCATCTGCTCTTCCCTGGTCCGAAAAGGTTAGCAGCACATGGGGACGCTATTTGCCACATCCTGCGCCAAGGGATGGAGCTGTAGCGTCGGGCTCCTGGCAGAGCAGACTTAATCTGGTAACAGGTATGTGCCAAGCGATGAGACAGGTAATGGCTGTGGTTGAGGGTTTAGGGTATTTTTGGTGTGAATTACTAGGAAAAAATCTTAGACTGGGTATTAGGAAACATCCCTTCCCCAGAGGGTGCTCAGGCATTGGAACAGGCTGCCCAGGGCAGGGCTGCAGGCACCCTCCCTGCAAGGGTTCACACAGCGTGGAGATGAGGCCTCAGTGCCATGGGTTAGGGGTGGCCTTGGCAGTGCTGGCATCTGCCACTGGAGAATTGATCGCAAGAGGGGAGAAAGCCCTAGAGCTGAGGCAGGCAGACAGGGAAAGCAAGGTGGAGTCAGGACAGTGAGTCTCAAGCAGGTATGTGTTTTAGCAAAAACTGTTCCAATCCTTAACAAATCCAGAGCTGAATTCTTCAATGATAGACATGTCCCTGCTGCCAAAGTTTTGCTGAGCTGGATCCAGGCAGATAGCATATATGTGTGAAATATATCAGACATGCCCATTCTGTGTATTGATCCATTTTTTTTTTTCACACTGCTAACTGGAGAGTCTTGGAAATATTTTTTGAAATGTAGTACAATATATCTTCAGAAGAGCATAGCTGATTTTCCATTGCCTTGTATTTCCTATGATTAAGTATATTTAAAATACTCCCGAATCAAGCGTTTTACAGATAGAAAAGTCTTAAAGCCTAAAAGACTGTAAAGCCTGGGAAATGATAGAAAAATCAATCCAAATGATGGAGAATGCATGGCTTAAGAATGTAAACTTTAAAGAAATCTACTGTAAGAAGAGCTGTGCTTATACGTCCAAGGCAGAAGGCCAGGTGGTTTGTGCAAACTGCAAGCCTGTTTCTGTACTCCAAAGGGAACTTGAACCAATGTAAATTTTGGAGTGCATCAATTTTCAGCATAAATGCTAAAGAAGCGAGAACTCAAAAGTAAATGTTCTGTCTAGAATTATCCAACTAAATAGGTTTATGGATTTCTCAATACATTCATAATTCATTGGGATTTTAACATTTTCAGCAGTTCATTTAAAATGCTCCTGTGATCTTTGAAGGACCAGGCAAACAAAATCCTCTTAAATAAGAAGACAGCTGCTGTTTAATATGGTTTCTAAAGTCACTAAGTGAAACTATCTTTTTTTTTCCATGTGTTAGCTAGAACACCTTATAACAGCATTCCTCAATTCACTCCTAGGGCTTTGGGGTTGGGAAGTTTGTTATTTTTTTAAGCATATATTAAGTATAGGAAAGACTTGCCAAGTTATCGGATTTGACATACTGCTGTACTTTGCAAAAGAAATGATGATATTTATGACACATATATATAACAAGGTCGTATATTTAACAAACTCTGCAGGCTCAACATTTAACCCTAAGTGTGTTCAGAGGTCTCACTAGGCTTATACCTAGACAGGGACATAGTACCTCCAGTTTCTGCTGCCATGAGGCAGTGAGTAATCTTTATCTCACTGAATATTTTCTGATATACATATTTACAATAGTGCCTGTAAATACACTTTGATTAAAAACATGAGTGTGACACAGAAGTCAGGCTCTTCTGGTTTCTACCAGACACAGATCTCCTCCTTCACTGGCTAGAATACACTGCAGTAATAGAAATATAATCCTGAATAGCAATAAACTGGCAAAAAGCAAGAAGTTTGCAGACCCTGGGGCTCTATGTCTCTATTTGTATGTAGCAGTCAAAGTTTTTAATTCCCAAACAGGAAAAAAGGCATGAAATGACAGGAAGTAATGGTCCATCCAGTGCCACTTCTTTTCTAAAGCGGAAGCCACTTGAGCCATTAAAAAAAGTGTACATGATATCAGGCAATTATAAGTTGATAGCTTTCCAAATCAAGGCAGTCAGTCTTTAGAAGACATGCTCACGAGAAATTGCACCTATTACCTTTAAGAGATATCCCAAGACCTAAGCAAGAATAGATTTTCTTAGCCGAGTCAGGAGTACTTAGGGCTTAGCCTCTTTCATACATAAGCTTTGACCTTGACTTAAGCATCTGGCTCTCAGGAGCTAGGCTCGGGAGCCACAAGAGCTGCCATCAGTGAACACAGGCATACCTAAAGCCAAGTTTTGACTGCAGTGACCTATAAAACAATTCACATAACTTCTCTGCTGTGGAGAGATAAAATAAGAAATTAAGTCAAATTCTTTCTGTTGGGCAACTGTTTAATACTGGTAAAGGAAGAAGGTACTTCAGCCTTTATCTAACTGGAATGCAGCAACTCTTTCTATGTAGAGCCAATAAGGAGGAATTTGGGCCTTCAATCTTTTATCCAATACATATATTTCTAGTGCTACTATCACTGTGGTATCCATACATATTTTAAGGCACATTTCATCATGTATATTCCCCACTACAAATGTTAGCATTCAAGAACATTGCATGGCTTTGAAACCATGCCTTAATGATTTACTTCTAGATATAACCTTACTCTCAATACTTTATTTTCCTTAGAAGCAAATGTTTATTTGAGATTTTCACTAAGGATTTTTCAAATGTTGACTCCTAGTTAATTAGAATTAAACTCAAGTATTTGGGCCAGATTCCCAATTTCATTTCAAGTGGATTATTTAAACTAACACTGCTTTGCACTGCTGAAGTGGGCCTTTGTATAAACGAGAAGCAGCCTCATATTTTTGTCTAATGATATATTCATTACACAGTACATTCTGACATTTTAAATTTCTATACTGAACAAAGAGGCTTCCTCCTCTTTGCTTTTAATCCAGTATATGAAACAGTATGTGAAAGCATGGAAATTGTGCATGAAAAATTAAACAACTGCAGGTTTTTATAACAAATAGCAAGTTACAGTTGAAAAGCAGGTATGTGGCATGACTTTTACATTACTGACATGCATTTCTAGTGCCATATGCTGCAGACTGTTGCAAAACATACTGCTTTCTTTCAGGACATTACCTTGTTTTGATGGCAAACATGACTTGACAGATGTCTCAGCAGAGGAACTGAATGGTATCTGACCTTTCTGTGATATGTCATTTCTAGAAAGCCTTGGTGCAGGTGCTCCATCATGGAAAGCATAACAGAGATACACACCAGAGAATTACATGACTCAAACCCTTTTATCTGTTTTTTGACTTTCCTGCATTATATTTGTTTTAGAGCATGTCATTTATTGGCCTTTGTAAAATGAGATGCCAAATCTTAGGATATAAGGTTTAGGACTGCATTACCCTAAAGATTTGTATCTACTCTACTCCAGAGAATAATCTCTTAGGTTTGTTTTTAGTTACCTAATGATTTAATTCAGGCAAGGCTGGGCTTGAGTCTCAATTACTACAGTTGAGACAGAGATGGATAACTTTAAGCACCTTTAAAGGTCACTTCATTTGGAGCTGTTCAAGGCCCCATCTGCCTGCTGTAAGCAAATGCAGTGCAAAAGCATTTCACATCTCCAAAACTACAGTATATAGGGAATAGCAGTACAGTAGTGCACCTATGACCATACATCTCCACACACCTTAACCCAGTCCTAGCTTAAGTGGCAGTAATCAGGACCATTAAAGACACACTTTAGACTACACCTTTATTATTCACATCCCCAAAGTAGATTGTCTCTTCTCTTGGTGACATCTCTGGCTCTCTTGAAATCAGATTATATTGGCATGAAAAAGTTCAAAGGTAAAAGAATTAGCCCATTCTTGCTGTTAGCCCTGAACACATTGGCCTAAATTCTGTTCATATTATGTATATATTCAAGGCGTTAAAAAGAACATAATTACACGGTTTTGTTTTACCATGTAAAATAGATAATTACGGGTAATTCAAAGCTCAATTAAGTTGCAGGATAATTAGTGCTAGAAGTCAGAAACACTTCCTGGATATTATGGGGTAATCTGAAAGCAAGTCAAACGACTTATACTAGTGCACTCTACTTACTGGCTACTTGCTATACATATGCCTTGATCGAAGCTTAAAATATTAAGAAAAGTGTGGCATACCTTTATTATTATTAAGAAAGAGTAGGTAGAGAAAAATAGTCCAAGAGATAACAGGTCTTCCAGAGCTATCAGATCCCGATCTTTTTATCTATAATATTGCTACATGAAGTACACCACCCCCATTGTAAAAATGCTCCTGGGAACACATATTAAAAAAAATTGCTGGCTCGGAACTGGCTTTCTAAAACTTTCAAGTTCAGGAAGCACACCCTGCACCACCATCTCCAGAGTGTGGATGTGCGTGCTTTGTAACAAGGTCCAACATCCTGACTTGCATGAAAAAGCAAGGCAGAATGTATTGCAGAAATCGAGCTGTGGGTTGGTAGTTGGCATGTTGCTGGAATGCTCACCAGGGCTTCCAGAGCTGGCATTACAGATGGACAGGCTTTTCAGGTCTGGCATAGAAGTGTCACAGAAAAGAATCACTCAAAGGCTCTACACAGATTTAGCCTACAGAAAAATACCTGCACAGACACCTGAATACGGAAAAAAAAGGAGCGGTGGTCAAGCCCATCTTGAAAGTTTAGGCTATATTATTTAGACATGTTTCTTATGTTAACAAAACAGATTACAGGAAAACCCCAATAGCTGTGCTGAAACAACATGCTAATTCTAAGCAGTCAGTGGAGTATACAGAAAATGCATATGCAAATAAAACCAATCTGGTCTTATCTGACCACAACCTCATTTCTGCAAATCAAATCCTGTAAGTAAGCATGGCCTGTATGCACTCCTTTTGGTGATGTATTTCAATTCTTGTATAACAAAGCTGAAGGAAAGATTATAAAGTTTCTTGCTCTTTAGCAAGAAAGATACACAATAGGTGTGTATTATAGAGCCTTTTAAAGTGAGGATTTTTTTTGTTACTTGGCAATAAAAGTATTTAAAATGCATGTCCATCATACTGCAATTACTATTGGTACTATTTTTATTTTTTAAAAAAAAAAAAGTTAAATGTGTGTACATTTCATGCTGTGTAGTACAGCTGCACACACATTCATCTACCTAAAGAGGATAACACCACTCACCCTTGGCAAACGACTTGGGCAACAGCTGCTAAGAAAGGACTAACTGTGTAAGCAGCGTAGAAGAACTGAATACCCAGAAGCACCTAAAAGGACATCTGCAGACAATGCTAAAGAGAAAGCCAACAACCACCCGATGCAGGGGGAGCAAGTGAGCTGCTGGCTGGGGTTGAACCACGACACACTCTCCCAGTTACTCTTGTGTACAAGCCAGGAGTTCACAGGGGACAGGTACAGCTAAACAGACAGCTTGCATACAGCCAGTCTCTTGTGGAAGTTAAAGACAGTTAAAGCACAGAGGGATATAGACTGTTGCTCATCAGCTGGCCTCAGGAACTGGGCCATCATGCTGCAGCCATGTTTAGCTTATCACTATTAAGACAGAAAAACTTTCACATCATTAAGACAGAGTTTTAGATCAGATTTTTTTGCCTCTACATCTTGGAGACAATCAAGACCTAAATATAATTTTCACCTCTCTGACAGGGAATTACAGATCCCTCCATGTGCAGAAAACTGTGTCGCATGGGGTTGCTCTTGGTCTCCCACACAGATGGGAAACCCCAAAGGATCAGATGAAAGAACAGCCTGCAGACTGTGGAGTCAGTCCCAGAAGTGAACTTGTTATATTTAATTAGCCTCATAGTTGTATTGAGAGAGTTAACAGTATTTTAATAAATTGCCATTGTACTCATGCTGTTTTAAAATGATAGTGTATAGCACCCCAAGTTATATCTGAGAAGAGACCCTCAATAGAGTTGACTCATTAACAACACCGTTGCGGTGAAGAGCAGTGCCCTTTAATTATATAACCACATGCAGTCTTCTGACAGTTTGTCATGCACATGATAAACCAGAGACTTTTTTAACCCAGATTTCAAGGTAATTTAAAATGGCCCACTATAAGTACACTGCACATTCAGAAACTGTTAATATGTCTCCATCAAAATGACAACACACATCACATGTGACATCTTGGTCCCTAGGGTATACCCAGCTGTCTTACTTCAGCTCCTTCAATGTACAAAAATTAAAAGTTGATAAAAGAAGTTTTGCACATTTCCACAAAGAAGAAAGCCACCTATGCAGAGAACACTGGGGTTAATAATAGAAGACCTTAATACCGTAACTCTGGAACTCACAAAAATAAATCGTTATTGCTTCGGTGTAGCAAATGGCACCGTTATGGAGTATTTATGCAGCTTCCTGCAACACACAGACTTTCCTGAAAGAAATTAACTTCACAAACTGATCTATGTTGCTCATACATTATTGCAGGATGGCAAAGTAAGCAATATTTCATGAGTATGTATGATACTAATAAATTGTTGCTTTCTATCTCTATACAAAGTAAGAAGAAACAGAACTGCCTGAAATAGCCTAAAAGCATCAGCCTGGAGATGTGTGATAAAGCAGCTTGTACATCATGGGCCCAGAACTGTGCTGTTGACAGTGCCAGCACCTCCGCAACGATACTTGTGTGAATAATGCTTGCAGATCTCCTGTTTGTGGCCTATGCAAGGAATAAAAGGGCAGTGCCTGAGGACAACACATTTGCAACAAGCAGTGGCAAATGTTGCCTCCCAAGCCAGCTTTATCAGCCAGACATTCACATATGGCAGTGCTATTTTAGTGACAGCAAAATGCTGTGTGTGGTTGCGCACGTGTATGATGAACAGAGTCAGGTATTTGTGTTTCTGCCTGTCAGTAATCTTTCTCATCCCTGACACTAGTTAGTAAGGTATGCACTGCCAATCCAAATTTAGCCATGATTGCTTAGACTGGTAAAAAGCATGACTGGTTTGGCCTGTGCTAAAATAGGAAAGAGAAAGAAAGGCATGCTTGATTCAACAGTTTCATGTACAGTTAACGCAACTGGGCTGCATCTGCCTGTCTTGATCTAACTGCAACTGGACACAATGACATCTCCTTCCCACTAGGCTCAAAACAGAAGCTGTGACTCCTTCCGGACAACTTGCATAGCTGCCTTCTAACCTGGGCTAGTGATCCTGGCTGGCTCTCCTATTATAAACAGTTAAAGGTTCTGAATACAAGTGATTCTGTTCACTTTGAATAAACTGGATTAGTCAACCTAAACCACCCAGAGCAGCATGTACCCACAGCCTCCTCTTAATGAATACAGCTTCCCTTCAGATTGCACACACTCAGGGAGTTTATTTGCTAGACTGGGAACACCTCCCAAAGCACTTTCTGAATCAGAGTATCTGCACCGTTACGACCTGATGCAGAAAACCAGTATGAGCCTTGAAAAACTACATCTTCAACTGCATTTCTCTCAAATTGGCAGAATCAATGAAATTCAGCAAACTCCATTGATCCTAACAGTTTTCTTTGCTTATTTTTCCTGTTAAAAATCTGAGTGTAGCTTCAAGCTTTCTACTCACTTCCTTCAGATCACTCCTAATTACCATTTACCACGACCCTGTCATTATGAATGGAACCAAACACCTAAGGGAGAATTTGGCATGTATATATTACATCCAACAACCTCATTTCACTGTGAGAAAGGCGGTTGTCTCCAGGATTCTCTAGAGACTCCAGCTACCATCTGAATGTGCTGGGGCCAGGGCACAGGACATACCATTAAAAAAAGAAAAAAATCAGAGACAGGTGAACAAAGAGGGAATTGGTGTCATTCCATTTCTTTTTCTCTGGGTGAGCTTGTCGGCAAAAAACTTACGTACACAGCACTTTCCTGTCTATTGATGAGACAGGTAACAGCAGTGATATTATATCTCTGACAGAGTAACTACTGAAAAAATCTTAAATGACCCGATGACAGTTCTTGCTGGCTTGCAGGTACCTCCTAGGGTAGGCATGAATGCTTTTTGTTTTCCTTAGGTAACTTTCCCCATTAAGCCATCAATCTTGCAGCCTTATGATATTTAACAGCTTGCAGATTACCAATGGAAGCAGTATTTTATGAGTTTGGATGATATTAATCAAGTGTTAATTAATAACACTTGAGAATTGGTATTCCATGTTGCACATATGCTTTTTTAGCACTTATTGTAAAGGCAATGAATGACCAATCTCACACATTGCAACAGGGAAATCACGATAGAGTTCGAGCTTGGCCCAGGAGGAAAATGGCTGAGACCCTCACTCATACAGCCCTTTGTTGAGTCCCTTACTCCTCACCACAGCCAGCAGTTTTGATCTTTGGTACCTGGTAATGCCTGGCCACTGGGGAGGGCAGTCAGCAGGACCAAGGGGGCTGATGAGCCCAGAGCTTGTTGTGGCCAGGTGGGAGGCACTGGCTCCCAACAACTAGCTTCGCAGGAAAGTAGCAGGAAGGTTCTCTTGTATCCTAGTTTTCAAGTTTCCAAAATGCACATATTATTAAACACCTTTAATTAAAAAAAAAATAAGTCTGAAAACCCCACAGCACTCAGCGTTCAGTGGCTGATGATAAGCAGATAAACTGAAAGATGTTCTTTTTATTAGAGACTGATTTTTTTGTCGGTTTCAAATGCCTGCAAGTTGAGGAAACAAGAAGGCCCAAGC
Organism: Micropsitta finschii; assembly: GCA_034783455.1. Taxonomy (NCBI): domain Eukaryota; kingdom Metazoa; phylum Chordata; class Aves; order Psittaciformes; family Psittacidae; genus Micropsitta; species Micropsitta finschii. The sequence goes on from JAVHNF010072056.1 coordinate 12,543, forward strand.
CTTCGACAGCAATTACTGGATTACTCTGCCACTGTCATCCAGAAAAAAAATAAATGGCAGATTTTTCTGCTGCACATTTTATAATACGCAAACCCCAGAAATTCCGATAAGTAAACACAGTGCGGTGCTCCTTGCCATGAAAAGGTATTCAATTTCAACATAATTTCTATCATGATGACTTTTGATGGGTTATTTTTGTTTTCATCACACCATTAGTAAAAAGTGATACCTCTTTAGCTCTAATTAGACCACTATCATAGAGCCCATTAATAATTCAATAACCCCTTTATCTATTTTCTTCCCCTTCAGAGCTCTTCAATCAGAGCTTATGCAGCAGGTTGCATTTGCTTTGAAAATCCATTAGCCTTCCGCTTCACTTGTGG
>JAVHNF010072057.1:26883-37780 GCA_034783455.1 Micropsitta finschii
TAAGGAAGTATGGGCTTGATGAACAGGTAGTGAGGTGGATCAAGAACTGGTTGAAAGGAAGAAGGCAGAGAGTTGTACAGCTTTAGCTACACCTGTACAGTTAAAAGTTGTACTTTCTATTGCAGCTGTATTATCTTAGGATGGGTGTAGGAGGGAATTTTAAGATCTACTGGTATATACTTAGTTATACAAAGTTATCTTGTACCTGCAGTTCATATTATTCTGGCCAGCGGTGTTAAAAGGGTATTTTAAAAAACCCCAAAACAACAAAAGACACCAAACAAACAAAACAAAACAAAAAACCAAAACCAACCAACCAACCAAACAAAAACCCAAACAAAACCCAAAAAACCAAACCAACCAAACAAAAAAAAAAAAAAAACAACAGAAAATTGTCACCTTTAACTGATGGAGTTATAACTGAGTTATGTTGGCATAAAAATTTGGTTATCCAGAATTTAAATTAGTGGGGCTGCATTAGATGGTGCCTCTATACTAAACTAGTCACTGTATTAGTAGTATAAGTTTTAGTTAAGTAGTTTGATATAGATTTTCATGTGATTTTTTTTTTTTATTTATTTTTAATGGGAGCTTAAAACTAAAGCCTGGATAAAGTGCAGACCATAGAGGTGTCTTACTGTAACCCCGTAGTTCTTGGACTGTCTCAAATTGCACTTATGCAGCCATGTTACGCAACTTTTTATGAAGACTTTTTTCCATAAAAATCACCTAGCACTGTCTCGCAATATGTTAAGTGTAGGTATGCAGAATAAGGACACTGTTGATGTCTTGTACAGACAGATATTATTGGCTATGTAACTACAAATGTAAATTGTGCAGTACTTGAGCAAGTGGCAGGATAACAGAAATAGTGGGGCATGCTATCCTCAGAATAGCTTTTTGTGAGAAACAGCAGAATGCTATCTGCTTAAGTCTTCTTGGAAATACTTTACTGAAAAACTAGCAGATAAATTCTGTGGCACTAGTATATCAGTATACTATACTGATAGATTGGTATTTATCAGATTGAAGGAAGTATCTGAATACTCTAGTCATGGCCTTGGGCATTGTTGTTAGGCCCTGTGCAAACAACTATGTTCCAGGTTGTGCTCATTGACTCCAACACCCAGGTGAAAGGATGACATAGACACTGAAGTGGGATGGAATGACAGCCTGCAGCTGAAGCAGTAGTAAATGCAGGTATGAATTGTTTCTAGTAGCCAGGTGTAGGATTCTGTACCTATACTTGTGGTATGTCAAATTCTCTGGTTAGTTAGGGGAAAGACTAGGGAGACTTCTTCAGAGATTTGAAGATATCCATCCAGACAGTTGAGATTTGACATCCCATTTTTCTGACCATATTCACTACTGCCCTGGCTAGTCCTTCCAGTGGCTGTGGCATGTTCCTGGAGCTGAATTGCTTGTCTGGCATAGTAAATGCTATGAAAGAGGCTTCTGCAGCTGAGGCCTGGCTCTTACTCGCCATATAGCACTGCCAGTAAGAGCAGTTCTGGCTCTGACTTGGTCTCACCAGTGTTTGCATATCCAGTGGTTTTCAGGACACAGGTTTCCTGGTTTTGAACTGTCTTCAGTGGGAGGGACACCATTACAGCAGCCTGTTAGGTTCACTCTGGCCATTTGGGAAACTTGAAAAGTGTTTTCTGTCCAGTGCTCAGGTGCACCACCCTGGCAGCGTTCCTTGAGTTGCTGATAGCAATCTGCCTCTTACCCACATTCTCATTTGAGCTTATCAGCATCTGTAGAAGAGGTCTCCTTCACCTTACCTGTTAGTATGTTATTGCTTCATCTCATTGCAAGGATAAGTAATGTGCCTGTGAATCAAGACAGAGCAGCAAGCTGGTCCATTGTACTCTCTGAGAAGAGTCACTACCTGTACTATTCTGAATAATTTAATGAATTTAGGACTATGTGTGATACTCAAGGCAAGTGTGTGAGTATCCATGTATTTATCCAGAGCCAAATGTTAACCTTATCTCTGTTTACATTACCTATTATATTGTACAATATAGTCTCTGAAGAATATGTCTGTGCTGATAAAAACATAATTTCCTACTGCAAACCTCAGGTGACAGGAAATTGTTAAAATTTGGTATTACAAGAATTTCATGTCTGACGCTGTCTCCTGTAATGGTATTGTAGCTCATGACATTGTTATGCAGTGTTTCACTCAACAAGCTATTCTATAAGGCAGGTTTTGTGGTGAATATTCATGTCTATAGCAGTTTGTTGATATTAAATGTTTTTGGTTTTGGTTATCCTGTAGTAAAACTTTGAGATTCTTGGCATTATGCTTAGGATGGAGTAGTCAGTGCTAGGCAAGATGGTGCATGATCTTTTTTCCTCTTCTAGCTTACCAGAGAATACTTTGAACTTATACTGTAAAATTGCTTTTAACTAGAGCCATGAAAAGAATTATTCAGGAATATAAACTACTCTGAGAACAAGGTGTGAAACTTATTATGTAGCTCTTGATATTTTACTTATGTTTTATGGTGCCAATGCAAATATAAGCTATGAATACAGCTTCTAATGGCTGAGCAGAGCTTCTGACCTGGATCAGAGTTAAGAATGATAAACAACTGGCAGCTTTATTTTGTCCTTTTTTAATAGAATAAGTCCAGATTTTTGGTGTTTCTTTCACCTCTTGGGCTAATATGAATGACCTAAAAAGACTGTTGCAACTACTGCATTCTTCTAGGTAGCTATATATTGATGTTCTAAGAAAGACTTTCTGCTCATACGCAAGTACTATAATTGTTTCATCCACTAAAAAGAACATTAGAGGGCATAAAAAGCAACTTTGATTTTATGTTGCTTGTTATTTTTTTTCCTTAGATTTTATACCACAGCAGACCTTGTAAATCTTTGTTTTGTTCTGTGCCACTGCAAACAAATGGATTTCACATAACTTTGAAACAGAAGCTTAAAAATTACCTGATTATCTCACTTTGTGTGCCCTCTTTTCACGAAGCTGCTGTAGAAAATATGAAATAGCTGAGGGACATGTTTGTTTACATTATATAGAAACTATGGCTATTTACTTGAATTGTTTTTGTCTTACCTTGGATTTTATGATGGTTTTGGTAGTATACATGTATGCTGTCACAGATAATAGATTCAAATGTAATTCAGTGTATTCATAGACTTCTGTTGTGAAATTTTGTTTTCTTAGTAAACTAATAAAAACACCCATGATTTTGCCATTTAAGCTTTAGCAGTGAACCATATTATTTGCCAGGTGTCTTGTATGTTCCTTTCATGGTTTCAGCCCAACATGGAGTGATTCAGACACTGTAAAGGAACAATATTCTCTTGACCATTAGTGTCATATAAAGATGTGACAAAACTGTCAGTCATGATTTGTAAGGTTATTATTGCATGCACAAGCCCATTCTGCGTGTGAGATGAAGTTATTCTGGGTTTGAGCTGATGTCACTGGGGTCCTTAAAAAGTGCAAGTGTGCTTGCCGCAGCCAGATATCTTGCTGGAGTATAATACAGTTGGTATAAAAGCCTAGAGTTTGTGGAGGTTGATACTATTTTAGAATAGGCTTTTACCTGTCACATGCATGAGAACTTAATGGGCTTTTGTTGACTCCAGAAACAAAAGCACAGGTATCATCACATCATTCAAATTCCTGTAGTTAGCAGTGAAACTAGCCCGAATCAGATCATCTCTAAGCAGTGGCTGGGAAGGGAAAGGTGAAAATCAGTTACTCCTTGAGGAGTCTTCTCTGGGGGCCGTAAGGAGTTTTGGGCAGTGATACTTCAAACTGATCATACACCGTTTGTCTAGCTAATGGCTGCATATAATCTTTGAGCCAAGGACACAAATGGGATTTTGGTGGGAATCTTCAGCTCTCCAGTCCAGGCAGTGTGAGATGATGGTTGTTACTGTTTCCGTATGTTACCCAGTACAGTGGAGCCCTCATAAAGCTATTAACTGTCCAGAAAATGTTGATGACCTTTGTGCAGAGCTGTTCATAGAATCATAGAATGGTTAGGGCTGGAAAGGACCTTAAGATCATCTAGTTCCATTTTGCCACCATGGGCGGGAGTGCCTCACCCTAGACCATGTCCCCGAAGGCTCTGTCTAACCTGGCCTTGAACATTGCCGGGGATGGAGCATTTACCACTTCTTTGTGCAACCTGTTCCAGTGCCTCACCACCCTCACAGTAAAGAGCTTCTTCCTTGTATCTAATCTGAAAGTCCCCTGTTGAAGTCCCCTGTTGAAACCCATTACCCCTTGTCCTGTCACTACAGTTGCTGATGAAGAGTCCCTCTCTGGCATCCTTGTAGCTCCCCTTCAGATACTGGAAGGCTGCTGTGAGGTCTCCATGCAGCCTTCTGTTCTGTAGGCCGAACAGCCCCAACTTTCTCAGCCTGTTTTCATATGACTCCAGCCCTCTGATCATCCTCGTGGCCCTCTGGACTTGATCCAACGTCTTTCTTACGTTGAAGACACCATAACTGCACACAGTACTCCAAGTGGGGTCTCACTTGGTGAATCTGAGGTGACTAAAAATCTGATGTAGAAGATAAGGAAAAACAACCATGGAGTCAGAGCTGGCAGATCAGTTGTACCATTTTTTTCCCTTACACCAGGAAAGCTTTCTCCCCTAGATGAAAGGACTTTCAGGCAGGCCAGAAATAAAATCCCACTGACAACTTGGGGTGGGGGATGCACAAGTACTATTATTTTTTTAATTTTCATTATTAATCTTTTACAAAAGTATCTGATAAAGGATAGGTTATTCAACTAGAATTGTGAAATTTGGTACTTTGTGGGAAGAGGCAAATCTTCATTTTAAAATCAGTGTTACAACCTCATACATTCATTAGAATGATATAATTATTGTAGTTTTAGGAATACATAATATAGCTGTTGATTTGGAGAAGTTACTCTCTGTATTAAAAGTAAGTTCACCTTCTGTCTCCTGTGACATCCTCATTATGAGAGGAAGCTTGGATATCACAGACTTGATCAAAGGCTTGCGGATCTGAATTTTTCCTTTTCCCCTTACCCCAATAGGTAAGACTTACTAGAAAAGTTGTTGCATTCGTTTTCTGTTGGGTTTCACTTGTATATTTTAGCAACGTAGATAACCTGTCAAAATTCTATCTTCGTTACTAGTGTTAAAATTGAGGCAGTTTAAATGAATTGCGTTGCAGTACAGCATGTACGATTGCAGTGTAAGATATTTGTTGCCTGATGACTACAGGATTAAAGGTTATAGGGTGCTCTGGCTTCTGTATTGCACACTTAAAACAATAAGAGACTGTTAGAGGTTGGCTTCTAGAAATAGCCCTTAAAAATGCAGAGGGCTTGGAACCTGTTACTGCTTGAAGTGTGGGTTTTTAATGTGATGAAAGAAGAGCTGTAATAGCATAATAAAAACTCAGCAGCATTTTCTTCTCTTGCTGTCCTGTAGTAGGCCTTCAAATAGTTGTCTAGTCACTTAGGATGTGGAGTGTCTCATCTACATTGGCAAGCTTCTGCGGAAACATTCATCAAATATAAAGAAAGGGCTTTGGCACTTCTTCACTAAAAATAAACTTGTATTTGACCAGTAAAAATATAGTTGTTTCAGAGAAAGATTATGGGTAAACTGTGTGATTTATTGCATCTTCATGTATTAGTGTATGCTGTACTGATTAGTGTCATTAACTGCTTGACTCCTGGCAAGTTCAGTGTTCTTTTTAAAAAGGTTTTACATTGTGAGTATCACTCAGGGAGTCCTAAGCACAGGAAGATCTCTTGTGCATAATAGGGTTTAGATTTTATCATAAAAACGATTTACACTTCAATTTTTTTATCTAATAAATTGCATTCGCCTTTTAAGTGACAGTACTCAAAACACGCTACCTTTTGTGATCTTGAGCATCCACTGTGAAGCCATTTTAAACTTGTTCCTTGACTTTTTGTTGTATGTCATTGACTTTCTGTTGTATGTCATTGCTTTTAGAGTTTACCCTTGCAGAAGTGGACAGAACAAAGCCTCTTGAGGTTCTACAGAATAGTTATTATTAAAAGGGCTGTGTATATTTATGTGTATGTGTTTAAAAAACAAAACAAAACAAAAACCCAAACAAAGCCAACCAATCAAAAAAAACCAAAAGAAAGTAAAAAACCACCCCAAAACCCAAACAAAAACCTAATGATTAAAGGCACCAGCTTTGGAAAGTGTAGCTCAGTCTGTGTCTGTAGTGATGTGGCAGTCTGGTTGTGTGGAACTGATTTGAGGAAGCTGGTAATTGGTACAGAAGATAAGCCTTGGGATTGTTTCATCTTTATTTGGAATTTCATTCAATGGTTTGTTTTAATATGCCAGAGTTTACAATATATTTTAAAAACTGCAGCTAAAAATCCATTAGTCATTACTGGAAGTCATTCCACATGGCTTTGCGATTTTTGTGGAAGCTTGAGCTCAATATTGTAAGGTGCTGAATGTCTGCTGGGAAACTTGAAGTGTGCATAAATAGTCAGCAGTGGGTCTTTTCAGGACCTCTTTGGATGGTTTTACCTTTACCTGGAACCATTTCTGAAAATCTGAGTTTCAGAAACATATTTGTAATAAAAGGTCCAATGGGAGAAATTTATTCAAAAGACTGAAATAATGCAGCAACACTTTGTAACTTGAGTAGTATAGTCTAACCTAATGTCACTGTCTGGAGTGTGTGCTGAAAGTTTGGCTTTAGCTAAGTATTGTAGCTACAGGGTTGTTTTGGTTTGGGGAGTTTATTTATTTTTTTTTTTTTTTAATTATTTTTATTTAAGGGATCATAAATTAAAGGGTTTTGATCTCTTTAGTATATTATGGAGGTATCAGTTGAAGCCAGATGTGATTCTCTAGCATTCACATTCACAGTTATCAAGCAGCAGAAAATGATTTTGACTTTTAGAACAGATGGGTTTGTGTTCTGAAGCATCAGTTCTTTTTTTCTAATGAAAAACTAATGATCCTTTGGAATGAGGAGCTTGAGCTCATACTACTCCTAAACCATTTGTTCTTTAGCTGAGGATAATTTATCATGTCTAAATTTTTTTTTCTCTTTTTCCCCATAATCCCCGAGAAGGAGCCGTGCACTTTTAAATTACACGAATGAAAATATACAAGTTTTGGTTAGAATGCAAGGTGAACTGCAAATGAAATATTTGTGCCATGTAAGAAATCTAATTCCAACTTAAAAGTCAGAACTTTTATTTACCAAGTTGTAACATCAGGAGCCGTTTTGAATATATCAAGTGAACTTTAGAACTTAATTTGGATTCAGTGCTGTATGATGGCTTTCTCCTGATCAGCAGCTAGTTTTGTGTAACTAGTACCATTGAAATAGCGAGTGTGCTTCTCATAAAAAAAAAATATCCTTGGGAATCCTTCTATGCTGATAAACAACTGGCAGCAAGTTCTCCATTCAGTTTTGCGCTAGAGCAGAGAGGGATGTGTCTTGATCTGGGCAGAAGCCTGAAATTCCAGAGCTTTCACCTTGGCTACTCGCTCCCCCACCTGCCTCTGGCAAAATTACTTGCCCTCTTTTTAAATTTTTTTTAGCTTCAGTTGTTGCACCTGTGAGCTGAGCCAATGCCTCCTCACAGGAATGTTGTGCAAATCATGTAGGTGGAGTTGAGCACCTTCAAAGTGAAAAATCTAAAAAACCCTCAAAACATACCTATTCTCTTAAGTTGGCTCAGCGTGTAGCTCCGTGAAATGGATGACCCAGCCTAGTTCCTTGCTTCCATCAAAATACACATCAAGAGGTCCTGTTCCTGGCAGTATGGTTTTGCCCCTGGTCCTGCACTAGCTGGTGTTTCTGTTAGTCTGGTCAACTGGGACTAACAATGCCAACATTTGATTCAGTGATGGTAAGCTATTAAATGGCTTCATCTGCTGCATCTGTTGAGGCATAGTCCAATAGTTTGATAGCCATGAGTTCTATTTAGGCATCTCAGTTCTCCTTTATTGATAGGTATAGCATTCTTCTATTAAGAGGAGAATGTTTTGGGTGGTTTTTTAATTAAAAATAAAACAAACAAATTGGTTTAAATAGAAAGGTATCCCAGCCTACAGCTGCATATGAATTTCCAATGCTTTTCAGCTCTCACCAAATACGTGGTAAGAATATCCATTTTTTTTTTATTTCTGTCATTGCTTTGCCAGCATGGTTTTTGTGATGATTTAACTCAGTTTGGATACAATGTGAAGTACCTACAATGAAGGTAAGGTGAGTTTGTTTGTTTGTTTGTTTTAATTTAAAATTGTTTGGTTTTGTTTGGGTTTGGGGGTTTAGGTATTGGTTTTTTTTGTGTGTGTCCAGTAAAACAGTTACAGTGTTGTCTGTTTTTACTAGAACAAGTTGAAATCATCACAGAAGGATAAAGTGCGTCAGTTTATGGTCTTCACACAATCTAGTGAAAAGACAGCAGTGAGTTGTCTGTCTCAAAATGACTGGAAGTTAGACGTTGCTACAGACAACTTTTTCCAAAATCCTGAACTTTATATACGAGAGAGTGTTAAAGGATCATTGGACAGAAAGAAGCTAGAACAGCTATATAACAGATACAAAGGTGAGTACCCTGAATTTTAAGGTTTATTTCATAGTTGTATGTATGTATTCGTAATTACAGTGTATCATTGCAGCTGTGCTCTTGTTCTTGAAATCTTGACTCTTTCAGCTTTGGTTTTCCTATTACTAATACAGGTTTGAAGGGGAATATATGTAGGCTTCTGCTTCACAGGGGTTATGTGTGATTGCTTTACGTGCTCAAAATATATACACATTTATACAGGATAGGGTCTTGGAACTGGAATTGTGTGTACAGTGAGTAAGTGTAATGGTTAATGTGGATTTTAGGTGATGGCTCTGAGGGAGGCACATCACTCGGGACTGGATCCTGACAAAGTGACAGGTTGCATACCAAGGATGGATTCTGCCTTGATTTTTATTCACTTTGTGCTTGTTATCAAATAGTTGCAAACAGAGAGGAAAAGAAAAAAAAAGTTATTTAGCCAGTGCTGAACTGATGATATCCTACTACAAATAGTAAAGTGGAATCAGTACAGTAGAACAAATTTTGCTGTTTAGAACTTCAGAAAAATCTAAAAACGAGTGCTGTGTTTTCTGTCATTTTCCATATGTGTGCGTAATCCAAATACCATTTTCCTGAAGTCTTTGTTGGCTTAAGTTAGTAGATCTTTGTTAGTGCACTTGAAATGTGAGCATCTCACTTCCAGACCAGATGTTGATTCCTTTGTGGAAAAAGTAGTTTGCCTGGCTGACTTGGAATCAGTATTTGGGCAGTGTGACTTTCCTCTTGGATTGGTCCAATCTCATGCATGCTGGTGTTGCCATAAAATGCATAAAACTAAGATTAACTTAGTTTATGGACAGATTTGATTATTCTGACCATAATCAGTATCAGTACAGCTTGCAAATGGACACTGCAGAATTGTTTGTAATGGTACACAGATCAGCAGTCTTACCAAAGATGCCAATAATTAAGTGTGCTGGTGGGAAAGGATGACTGTTCTCTGTATGGAATGAGTCACGGTATCATGCATATTATTAGGCAGAAAACAAATGTTTGTGATGCTTTTGTCTCTCAATGAAAGTAACATAAGCTTTATTGTATGGGAGGCTTTATTGTAGTAACTGTTTCAATTATTAAAGCTTAACCATTGAAAATACTAATTTAATTTTGTTTTTAAAATACTCACTTATAAGGCCTGATCCCCAAAATATTGTCATGAAAATGTTTGAAATATATTGTCATGAAAATCTTAAATGCAGTTACAGAATAAATTAGCTTTTTCAAAAATCTGTTTTTCTTGATACTTACTTTTATATCCCAAAGATCCTCAAGATGAAAATAAAATTGGTATAGATGGTATACAGCAGTTCTGTGATGATCTAGCTCTTGACCCAGCCAGCATTACTGTACTCATCATTGCATGGAAATTCCGAGCTGCGACACAGTGTGAATTTTCAAAGCTGGAATTCATGGATGGAATGACTGAGCTAGGGTAAGTGTGCAGCAAATATTAGACATGGACAGTGTAACCCAGTGTCAGAAACTGGAATGTACAGTGAAACAGCCCTATTTGGGGAATTCACAGTCACATTGTCCTTTCAGATTTAAGAGACTTTTTGCATCACTTGTCTGCCTCTGCAAAAATGCATCTGCTTGTCTTTGTGCTAGATGCTTAGTGACCAAAAAAGGGGTAGGCAGCTTTGAGTGCTACTTGCCTTGGTTGTGTAGTTCACTTATTTGCTACTCAGGTAGGTAAAGCAAGGATGTCAGTCTGCAGTCTAGAATATCTGGGTTTTCTTTGCCTTATGAAAATGTAATAGTCTTTATAACATTTTTCTGAAAATCAGTTGAATTATGGAATTCGGTGTATTAGCTAGTATATGCAAATGGGAGTGTAATAAAGAAATGAAATTGTTGTATAGGTGCGGACTAATTAATGGCTTACTGACTTTTTTAAATAATTATATTATATCCCACAATTATTTAAGTTATAACTCATACTTTATGGAAAAATGAATTAATACACCAATAAACATGCTTTTTAAAATGCAGATGTGACAGCATAGAAAAACTGAAGGCCCAGATTCCTAAAATGGAGCAAGAATTAAAAGAGCCAGGAAGATTTAAGGATTTTTATCAGTTTACTTTCAACTTTGCAAAGAATCCGGGGCAGAAAGGTTTAGGTATGTATTCTTAATTGTAAATATTTGTTCATAAATACGGGAAATGACTGATTAAAGCAGTAAGTGAAACTGTGATCCAGTGAGTCCGAAAGATTACCACCTTTGGGATAAAATACACCTGTCTGTTGTGAAAGATAGATGTCAATTTGAGGTGTTAAAATTG
>JAVHNF010072060.1:0-18139 GCA_034783455.1 Micropsitta finschii
GCTCCTTGTCTACCTTAGAGTTCATTTTGATAACCTTGTATGACATTGGATTGTGCCAGGCAAACATTATCTCCATGATTAAGGGCTAAATCCATCAAGGCACTTAGATATCTAACTACCAGTAAGTCTAAACTTAGATCCCCAGAAGCTTCAGGAGCTGTCTCAAGTCCATAGGCACCAATATTCCTGACTATAAAATCCACTACATTTCTGTCACTCAGAGCTATGCTCATTATGCTGATGACAGGAAAGGTGTCTTTACCTTTGCAGAACACACAGAAGAAATAAATATCCAATACACATCCCTCAAATCCCTCCTTTCACTGATTTGCTACTGAGAATTGAGCAAAGTTTCTATGAAAGTGTGTTAACAGCTAAATTTTTATAAGATGACTCTTTCCTCTCCCTAAAGAAGCAGCATGATTTCTTATATAATAAATAATCATCATCAAAACATTGCAATTAAAATTAATATCATAGGCAATTAAGAATTCAGAAATAATAAACGTCATAATGTAGAACGCTTGCCTGTTTAAAACAATGCACATGTGACAAAGTGAAAATCACAATAAGTGACTTTTTTTCTTCTTTTGGTGTATGAAAAATTGAAGAATAAACTTTCTTTAAAAAAGGTAGGCAGGAAGAGTGGGAAGAAGCTTTCTGAAAAAATTGTGATGTTACCCTTTATTCAGACAGAAGAGAGATCAGTTCCTGGGAAACCTCACAAGAGTTTCATCCTTAGGCTCCATAATCAAAGTATTGCTTAAGTCAGCCTCTACTTTTTTTTTTTTTTGAGCTAAGTACTAGCAATTACCAATGTACCCAAGCGTCTCCTCTTTTTAATCATATGAAAGTTACTATGGGTTGCTTTATGGCCCTCAGAGTTGGACGTCTTACCTTAAAGCCTGGGGCAAGTTTTCCATTGATTTATAAGCATTTTGTATTGGACCATCAGGAACCATATTGATAGGCAAAGTAGATACAGATTTAAATGAATCTATGTACAAATCCTTCCTATGGCATACATTATCAACAGGACATGAACAATCTCACCACCCTCTCTCTTCTGCTCCTCACATACCCCTTTACCTAAAACCTATTAGTTTTGACTTTCTCAATACCATTCAGCAGTAAGATGCTTTCACTCATCCATTTTGTCTTCCAGGACAGATGCTTTGACTAATTACAGACCCGAGCTTTTTTTTTTTTTTCATACCTTTTGGATAATTTGAAAATGAAGAGGAGCAAGGAATTCTCTGATGAGTCTCAACATTTGTTATACATTTGCCCTTCTAAGTTTTGAGTTCTTTTCCAATAGTAAATAGATGAGTACAGTGGGTTATTGGAGTGTTGTAACAGTGGCCACAATTTCTTAGCCTAGATGAGTAGGATTATCATCTTGCATCATGGTTCTAGCATCATATCACTTTGAAAGATCACAGAAAGTCACGTGAGATCACATAGCTACAAATGAAATCTCTCCATTTGCTTCTTCAGAGCTTTAAGTGAATTGTAGCTGAAAGTGAATGAGGCTTGTACTGAACTAAGTGGATTTGTAGTGATATTCTGTACAGGCTGAAGGTGGGACTGGAAGAAATAGCTTATCTGTAAAAGGTTATGAAGGGCTACAGAGGTCCTGTAGGCAGCCTTAGCTGTCCTCAGACTGTTGAGGAAAATTTTCATCCCTTTCCCACCTCTCCCCTTCGGCAGTTGATAAAGGGCATAAAAATCAAGTTTTGTGTCAGCTTTTAGTGCAGGTTTTTTCACTTAACTCCTAGGTTTTAGTATAAAATTAATTGCTATTGTGGAGTTGATCCAGTTAAATACTTTTACACTTGTCTTGAATGTCTCCACTCCATAGAAGCTGCTCTGGAGGAAGGTAGAAAACCCTTTGCAACTGACATCTAAATATCAGGTTCTCCAGAAAGGTTTGCCTGTAGGTGTAGCAAGTTCTTTTATTTTGGCTTGAATATTTGTGTGACTGCCCAGAAAGAAAAAGAATGATCTCTCCAGCTCTTACTGGATCTTCCTGAAAATATTAGTTTCTGAACCAAACTGTAAGCAAAGGCTTTCCTTATAAAATGATTAATATATCTAAAATTTTACTGCCAGTATGGACTGCATATCTGTACATCAAAGTGTTACTTCCCACTCCCCCATAGGTCATTCCACACTGACTGTATTTCTGTGCTTTCTCAAGAAATCAGGAATGTTGGATCTGTTAGGTATAGAGAAGCTGTGCGAGATGCTGGATGTAGATTCTCTTTCCATGAATGACTGGTAAATACACATTCTAAAGGGATCCATAGGAATGATTAAAACTCATTTTTCAACCAGTCTATAATAACTTTAAGATGAAATTTAAAACCTAAAGCTATAACTATTACTGTGCCGCAGGGAGAAAGCAGAAGAGAATAAGGGCTATGGGCTCCCACAAGGACAGTTTTCTTTAGTAAAATTTTCCCAAGGATCATAGAAATCACAGAATGGTTTAGGTTGGAAGGGACCTTAAAGATCATCTTTTTCCAACCCTACTACTACAGAAAGGGGCAACTTCCATTAGACCAAGTTACTCAAAGCCCCATCCAACCTGGCCTTGAACACTTCCAAGGTATGGGGCATCCACAAGTTCTTTGGGCAGCTTTTTCCAGTGTCTCACCACCCTCACAGAAAAGATCTTCTTCCTAATATCTAACCTAAATCTACTCTCTTTCAGTTTAAAGCAATTCCCCCTTGTCCTGTCACTACATGGCCCTTGTAAAAAGTCCCTTTCTAGATTTCTTGTAGGCCCCTTTAGGTACTGGGAGGGTGCTAAAACATTCTCCAGACCCTTCTCTTCCCCAGGCTTAAGAACCCTAGCTCTCTCAGCCTGTCCTAGAAGAGGTGCTCCAGCCCTCTGAGCATCTTCATGGCCCTTCTCTGGATTCACTTCAATGAGTCCACATCCTTCTTATATTGAGGGCCCCAGAGCCAGATGCAGTATTCAGGGTAGGGTCTCAAGAGGGCAGAGTAGAGGGGGAGAATCACCTCCCTTGACCTGCTAGCCGTGCTTCTTTTGATGCAGCCAAGCATATGGTTGGCTTTCTGGGCTGCAGGCACACATTGCAGGACACACTGAGCTTCATGTCAACCCGTACCCCAAAATCTTTCTCTTCAGGGCTGCTCTCTATCTATTCTGCTAGGATGATAGGAGCACCCCCTATAGAAGACAGCAAAAGTAATGTCATGGTCACTTCCATCTGGTTCTATGTGAAATTGCCTCCTCTTCTTAAACCTGGCAACTGTTTTAGCCATGGGTGGGTGGGAGAACTGCTCCACCAAGCATCTGCAAAACCTGACCACAGGTTTTTGTTTACAAGTATCCTCTATCTTGTATTCTGCTTCTGTTGAGGATCCACACCTAATGACTCCAAGGAGAATATAAACCCCACCAATGGAGCGGATTATACAATAAAAGGAGAAAAAAAGACTTCATTTAGGGCCATGCATAAAACTGCAATTCCTGGACTAATAAAAAGTATATGTACAAATGATGACTAAGTCTCCTTTTAATCCCCATTAATGATGGGTAAGGATCTACCATCTTCCATTTCTCCCCCTCTCCATAAACACCAAGTGCTATGTCTTTACCCATGCTGCAGACAGTAGCTTTAACAAAAGTTTGTCTCTACACATGGGAGCCTAAGCATCAGTGCTCATCACGAGTGAGTTTATTTAACCCTAATGCATGTTTCTCTTTTTCCTAACCCTCTGTAAAACCTCATGCTCCCCTTTTCACAAAAGAAGCTAGTAAGATTTCTTATTTATTAAAAACCAAATTGTCTACTTGTCTCAGTCAGTCCCTTGAACTATTCTGTGGTTTTTTTGAGAGCAAAGGAGAATTTCTCTTTTTCCCCAAAGCAAGTGAAACGAAAGCTGGGGTGGAAGATTGTATGGATATTCTGGAGGTTTTCCTTTTTATGTTGTGTTTGTCTCCACACTTTGGAATGGTTCATGGTGGCAACGACTTCTCAGAAAGAACGAGAAGGATGGCAATATTCTACACAACCAAGACCCGAAAGGGAGGGAAGCCCTATCTCAGCCAGGCTGACAGCCAGCAGCTCCATGACTTCTGCCACTGTGGAATCTTCCCAGAGGCAATGGGTGGAGATGACTGGTACAAGGGGCAAAACATTTCTGCCTACAGAGTAGCCTGGTTGAACAACCACAAATATTGGTTTCATGCTAAGTGACAGTGTTAAGGACATAACATTACAGGCCATATGGCAAGGATTTTTGATTGATAATAGATATTCATGTGTTTTGTGCTGCTTCGCTGGAGATATGTCTAGAAAGATGGAGATGACAGCTCCCAAAGGACAGTTTGAATTTCTGCCTCATTATTCAGCCTACCTCTTTATTAAAAAATGTGATCACATTCACTAGCAGTATACAAAATATGGGAGATAAAATGAATAATTGGCCAAGCCAATGAAGTTAAATTAATGGCTATGAGCATGGATTTAGACTACTATTTTGAGGACAAAAAAATCATGTTTGCAAAAGATTTTCTTCCATGAGCATTCAGATGATGTGATATTTGATCCCATTTGTTTTTTGATTTTATTTGGAATGCCTTCCTTCATCCTTTTTTAAATGTTTATTTTTTTAGCTAATATCTAATATTACTGAAGCAGGTGATGAATGATTTATGTAAAGAATGATCTTCATTTAGCACTTAGAGAAGTGAGAAATTTCAATGCAATCACAAGCTTCGGTTTCTGATAGGCACACAACCAGCATCCGTGCATTAAGCAGTCTACAGTAGGTGTGTTGCTTCCAAAGCAAAGGAAATGACTAAAAAGACAACCCCACTGATCTTTGCCTCTGGGTTATCTTTTGCAGCCAGTTCTCTCCCCGCATATAGTGTTTCAGTATGACTGTTTGAAACTGGATGGGTCTGAGCTGCCAAACCACCAGCAAGGTTACGTGAAGAATGGATAGTTGTACTGTCTTCCTCAGCCTACACACTGCGTCATTAACAGGTTTTTTGAAGTCCTGGGAGCTCTGTCAAGAAGTTTGTGAAGGTATCTTCAAAAAGAAAACTACTGGAGATAACCACTGAGAAAATGTGCAAAGCAAGTATATATTTGGCAGGCTGGCAGAAACTATAGAAGAGTTTTCTACTAATTGCTCAGATAACATAATGCAATTCAAGAAACCATACTGGACTAAAATGCTATATGTATGCTTTTTATTTTAAAATCATACATTTCAACTGGAAAATAATTTCTGGGAAGAAAAAAAAATGGCAGCCATAAAAAGTTTCATAAACGTAAGAACATCTGCCATGCTAAAGCAAGATGGAAAGAGCAAAGACCAAGCTTTGAAACATACAGAAAGCAAATGAGATTTCTGTATCATACTTACCATGCTTTGTTGTACTGATTTTGATGGAATAAATGAGCTTCAAAGACGCTAACAGGACCAACACTAAATAAAAAAGTAAGGTTAAAATTTTAATTACAGAGGACTTGATCTGTTTAGTTCCATGACATACAATTACCATTATAAGTATTTTAGACAAAGTTAAATATTATACGATATTTAAATACAATTTTTAATAGATATTGTGCAATAAATATTTAATAAATATTGCATAATATTATTATACAATATTTAAAGGAACAAGACACAAAGAATTGTAATATAGCATAATAATTTCATCTTTTACTTTAATAACATTCCGTATTCCCATTCCCTTCAACAGCAGAGAACTTTTGAAGGTAAATCCTTTGATTAACAGGATTTCAGGTGGTTTATGGAAAAAAGAAATGCATTTAAGGTTTGTCTACTTTATTGATGTTAAGAGTCCTGAAGGCAAAGTGAGAATAACAAATGCAGAACGGGTAGAAAATAATAACCAATAATATAAAGAAAACATCTGCTTCTGGTTTACAGTTTAACTTTTCAGTACCCCCTGAAAATGTATTTGGAATAGCATAGGTTCTTGCTAACTGGTTTTATACTTGGCAAAATCCGTACCAATATTGGGCTATTTAAAAACATTATTATTATTGTGTCTTTTTGTTCATAGGTCTATGCACATTGCCAACAGGTAATAGCTGGCTAAGTCAGAATCACACTAGACAGTAACCAAAAGGAAGAAAACCTGAGAACCCAGTTTTAGAGGTTCTTCAGGATTGAAGATACTGAGAGAGGTGCTGATGCTATCTGAATTGTTCTCTGTAGATCAGTATGGTCAGGCCTCCTGTGTAAAATAGTATGATGGGGGCCTGAAGGTGTCATAGAGGAGTTTAACATCTACGAGAAAGAAGGATGGTATACTTCATTTCACCTGTTCTCTAGGCATTTTTGTCAAATCAATGAATCCACAAAAGGCAATGAATAGAATATGCTATTCTCTCTTTATTTTTCCCACTAATTACGCTTAGTTTCTGATATAACAAATTTGGTCCATAAATTTTCACTTGTAGGCTCTTTTGTTTACCATATATCATTTTAGTACAGTCCTTGGACTGGATCAGGAACAAATGTGTTTACTCTAAGTTCATGTTTCCATCTTTAACTTCTGATGATTTTTGTAAACATTTTTATGCAACAGTGTTTTGTGCTTTTGTTGCTTTGGATAGCAAAAGTATGTGTTAGATTCTACGTGCTAGCAATCTCTGCTTTTGGATTAGCATGATCTTCCCTGAAGTTGTTGATTATATGTGTCCATACAACTTATTTTCAACAAGATGGGATGCATTTTATTTACATAATCAGCTCTGTGCACTAATTATAGGAACCGCTATTTTCAATATCCTAGAAAAATGATGCCAGGCTAACACAAGGATACTGAAAGCATCTGCTTCTCTAATTAGTAGACAAGGGGCTTATCTTCCATTTTTATTCAAAGTGTTAATGTGTCAAAATATTTTGCTACACCAAAGAGTAGTGACATTTTGATCTAGGAAGTTCAAAATTAAGATACCTCAACCAGTATTGCATTGAAGCTTCCCTTTATGCTTTACAAAGTAAACAATACAACATACTTATTTCTCAATAATGTCATATACAGGTCATATAAAGCTGCAGAATATAAGTCATAAAGAAATAATTCATATGGGAAAGGGATTTTTGTGAGGTTATTTACAAGGATAGTTAAAAAATATTCTTACAGATCTGCGATAATGAGTAGATGACATAAAAAATGGAGAAGCTACCATTTCTCTTGCTCCAGGCACCTATATGCAGCACTTGACAAAACTTCCAATATGAACTTCTTTGTCAGGAAATTTTAGACACTAGTTCTTGCTAATCCTTTATCTTTGTACCAAGAAGTTAATTCTCACTGCTTCCTTCCCCAGAAAAAAACATACCATACCATAATTAGGCCACTGAAACATTTTTTACTATTTTTTTTTTTTAATCAGGCTTTTTAAAATATTGACAACAGTTCCTCTAGATATCGAGTATTTTTTTTATAGTTATTTTCTGCTTCCTCACCAAGTTTTCCAGTGTACTTTTAAACTTACAGACAACACAGCTCTACTCAGGATTCCAGCATGTTTCACTTATTGTGTAGAGAGGAAGCGTCTCCATCATTCTAGGCCTGAGTCCCCAAATTATGCACAGAGAAACACATGATTTGTTCTTGCCTTCATATTTCACATGAAATTCAGATGATTAATATAATTCAGCTGATAAAGAGACCTTGCACAGTTTCTGGCTGTACTGCACTCTTACTCATTGCAGTTTACCAAGCAATGCAATTTACTGTGCCTGTTTGCCTCTATTAGTATTTAATATTCTGGTCAATCTCTGAATACAAAAGAAAATTTATTATTTACTTTTGGATAACTTAAGGAATACAAATAGGACTGGGTTGATCCAAAGACAAAGGGGATATAATTGTACATAGATACCCTCAGATGGTAGTGAAACCTACAGAAAATAATGGCTCAAGATGTCCCTCTATGGTCATTGAACAGTAAGAAAAAAGATTCCTATAGTCATCCAAGTGTCTTTCTTAACGATCTTCCTTCCCTTAACAAATAAAAATAGTGTTTTTATCATATTACCTCAGATAAAATGCTTAAGGTGGGGTAGATCTGGAGACTTCTAATGGGAGACAATGCTTTTCACCTTGAAGTCACCAGCCCAAGTTTTAACATTTTTCCAGTTGACAGACTTCCCCTCTGGGTGTCTGTGTGTTTAACTTCCAGGCTAGCTGAAATGTAGGTTTTTGTGCTCAGCAAAGCGTTTACACTTGTCTTTCAGCAGACTTTTTGGGCCCTACCTGGGAGCCCCCAGCCCTCAATGACTGGAGGAACAAGGCAGCACCATGGAATGGGTAGTGTATCTTGCTTTTATAGCAGGCGTAGGCAACAATAAATTTACATCTCTCCATCTGCATTGGTTCCCATTGCGATGTGCCCTCTTAGGGCAAAGATATTTTTGATTTTTTCTCAACCCTTTCTCTACCTTCTTTCTGAGTTTTATCTGAACTGGAAGGAGGTAGAAGAGGTAAATGCTTTCTGTCTGCTGCAACAGCTTTGCATCACTCCTCTTCTACTAGGCTGCACTTTTTTTTATGACCATAATACAACAACAGGAGACAGACATTTTTTCTCTGCAAGGCTTTCTGTTTAATTAAAGGCCTATTGTGCCTAAGTTAACTGTTTTTTAAGGAGGGCTCTGTTCAATATCAGGGTAACAGGTTTTTACAATTCTAGGGAAGGAGTTTTGCAGAGAAATGTTTTGCCCTGGTTAAAATTTTTGTGGAATACCACAAAATACAAAATATATCCCTTAATCTCAGTGGCTATCTTGAAAACTTATTATTAAAATATATATAAATGTGTAAGTACTATTCATTTTTTACTGTTGGCATGTTGTAAAATTCTGTTTTCTTTTCATTTCATGCTGTTGTAAATAAACTAAATCTGTACAGTATGTTTTTGTCAGACTCCCAGAAAGACAATTTTATTTTATAGCACATCCTAGACTGACAGCCAGAAACTGTTCTGCACCACCTCAGTACAAACAAAATTAGCTTCTCACAATATTTTTGCAGATGTTAAAGGTCATTAATAGAATGAAACCAGATGACTAAAGCAATACATTTGGAATGATTGGGTTTTATTTTTCTCCCCAGCCTAAAGACACAGAGTCCCTTTTCTTGACTACTTGGCTGCATTTCAAATGTTCTTTTTTTTTTTTTTTTTAATGCTATTTAATGGTTTCCAAAATCATAAAAGTGAAAGTAGTGGGATATGTATTTCTTGGCTTATGCAACCTCATTTGTGTGAAAGATTTGGGAGTTTTTACAGAGATGAATATAATATTAACTGTTCAAGCTACACATTCCTAGAACAATTGCCCAATCTCCACATTTTGAACAAGGTCACACTTTGGCAATGATCAAAAGAAAGATGGCTAGCAGATGCAAGAAATATCATCTACAAAATGAACCTATATCCAGGGATAAAAAGAAAACTCCCCTTAAAAGTGAAGGTGGTTCTGAAACGGATTAATTAAATGAAAGCTGATATTGATAACAATTAAAAATTAATCTTTTTCTTTCCTATAGACCAGCTATGTTACGGTGTTGTTATTGTTTTGAGGTTTATCTAGATGATAACAAAGAGCCTTACTTGTCTTCTAATTTTAAGATATTATTACTACATGTGCAGTACTATATCCATCAGTTTAAACTATGTTATCAGTTTAAACTATATTATGCTACTTATATGCTCCTGAAAGAAAAGATAAATACAATTAATTGATTGCCAAACAATGTCTTACATGCTTTTAAAGACTCTTTCAAAAAACTTTCCATATAAATTGAAGAGTGCAAATCAGGCCCATCCTGAAAGCTGAAACAAGAATATCTTTGTCCCTACTTTGAAAAACTTTTGAAACAGGAGTGAAAAGAGAGAAGTGAAGCTACTCAACCTGTGCAGGAATAGATGTTTTAAGGACATGTCAAGAATGAAAAGGTGAAAAGTTAATGTGAATGAGTGGAGTGTGTTTCACTAGGCAAGTGAAAAGGAGAAAGGAGAGAAAGGGGGCATTGCAGGGCTCAGACAACCAGAGGCAAGTGGGAGAAGCTGTCCTGTGGTAAGAATGCCTTTAGAAGCCTTTCCTTACCTTAAGACAGGTAAGAAAACTCTTTTTTATGCAGAATGTAGAGTACAAGTCATAGAAAAAGAGATCAGTGGTTTCTTATCTTGATTAATGCAAATTCTGGACAAAGACTCCATCTCTACATACAGACAAAGAGAAAAAAAGATTTTTGAGATACTGGATAGAAGAAGTGAGATTTGAAACTAAGCATGAAAGAAGAAATATCAAGCATAAAAGTATTTATGAAGCAGGATGAGCAGCAAGATCATAAATGTATTTGAAATAAGAGAAAAGGGAAAGGATAAGCTATGTTTTAGTGAAGTAAGGCAAGGAATTTCATTTTAATATGGTCTAATTGACATTGGGATATTCAAATTGAAAACCTGGGGAAATAATAGCCAAAGACGCTCAGGAGGAAGACTTGACTTAGAGACATGAGCTGGCACAGAGAAATAAAGCAGTAATTCATCATCAGAGGACTACAGAACTGGTAGTCAAGTCTTATTACTGGTTAGGTTAGAAAGGGGCATTACAGAGAGAGAGAGGAGAGGCCAAGACTAAGAAGCGTTGAAGAAGCTTTGAAAACCTGATCTTCTCTAAATTAAGACAGCTGAATGTAAGACAGGGAGCCTAAAAAGTAGCCTGGTTAAGAAGCAAAAGAAACAAAAATACTGTAGAAATGATTCATTCCCTTTCCCAAGAATAAATAGAACAATGTGCTATTTACCTGTCTAAAATTAAATGAATAAATGAATAAATAAATGAATAAATATTTTCTCCCATGCCTTAGAGCTAGAAAGTTGGCAAATAGGTTCTGGTACCTTTAAATATTATGGTCTAGTAAATTTCTTATGCTTTGTATTACAGAACCAAAAAAAAGTTGCTGTGAATTTTCTGGCACTATCCTGACGCTGAATAGTTTTCTTAGGAAATAATCTGAAAAGATATTTTTCTTTCCCATATCAATTGTTTTATTTTTATCAGACTCTATTAGTAAGATTGTGCAATGATTTTGTCTGACTAGATCTGACAAACAGCTGTGCTGCATGGTAAATACAGCAAGGACGAATAACTGAGGTGGATAGAGGGAAATCTTCAAGGTTAATGCAAAATATGTGCAGAAATTTTATGAGCTAGACCTTTTAAATACCACTGCTTTTTAAACAGTTATGGCATAGGAATATCTCCTACAGCAAGCATATAATGAAAAAAAAAATCATGTATAAAACCAGTGGGTAACATTCCCAGCACATTAGAGGTACATGTTGCAGGATCCAATAGTTTCTCTTGCTCTCCTGAAGAAGCATGTGGGGAGCTGGATGAGCTGTAAATGCAAGCATACCACCACTGTTTTACAAGAGAAAAATGATGTGGTCAGTTTCTATTCTAGCTAAGCAAATTTAGATGGATGAAAACCTTAACCAAGAACAGTTAGCTTTCATCAGAGTATACAAAACACAGAAAGACTACCTCTAGATCACTGCTACTGTTAACAGCTAAGCAATCTCTGAAGGTAAGATTGGAGGAAAGCCCCCTAAGAAAGCAGAATTTTTCATAAGGGGAAATTGTTAAATTGTAACAGTGAATTTTTGTGGGGTTTTTTTTTGAATCTGTTGGAAAACTGCTTTACTTAAATAAGAATACTATCACATGACCCTTGATCTACTGGAGTATGGTATATGCAGACGTCTGGGAGCTGGTAAGAGCTTAATTTTTTGCATTTACTTTTCAACTACAGATCTTAAAGCTTTCTTAAGCATCTCAGTTAATATTTTCATGCCCATTCTGCAGATCAGTTCAGTGCTGCATTCTGGTATCACAAGCTAAGGTCATGCAGCAGAAGAGCACTCCGTCCCAGCTTCTCTGGACTGTGAATCAACACCCTGTCAATGTAAAGTGCCTGTAAGCAGAAAGTCTACTGCATGCAATGGTAAGAAAAAGCAAAAAGTCTAACTAAAACCACCAGGCTATTATATCTGGTTTTTCTTTACTCTGAATTGCCAGTGTGAGTCACACATTCTTTTAAAAGGATATAAACGTAAACTGTCAGCTTCAAAAGGCACTGTTCTGGTTTCCTTTAGAAAGTTAAATTTCCATTAAAAATTAATATATTTACGGTAGCTTTCCACTTAGTTCTGAATAGAAGGCATCTGTAATAACTGTGTTAACCTCTGGCAAATGTTGACTTGTTAAGTATCTTCTTCAGCTGCCAAACAATAATTGATGTTACAACACGAAAGTAATTTAATTCTGTTGAAAAGTAAGCAATTCAGATATTATTTCTCCGTATGTGTGAACAGGATTCCTATATTCAATTATGTAACAAAGTAAATATATTGAGAAACTATTGAAGGTAGACAGTCTTCACTTAGCTCATTTTAAACAATGCACAAAAGACATTGTATATAATTTTCCTGTATATTTAAATATATATTAATGCACTGTACATACACACTGATTTTCTTTTAACATTTAGAGTTGTTTATCTAACAAATTAATTCAACACAATGATCTCATGCTGCAAAATACCATGGAAATGGAGTATTTACATATGCTAATGACTTGCAATTAAGAAACATGCAAATAATTGTTAGAAAGCAAAAATTAAAACACTGTGCTAATAACCTGACAATTACAAAGAAAACTATATTATGCAAGATTGCAAACATAATTGCACACGCAAGGTCTATTTGACTACAAGGGTAGCTAAGACAAAATATGCACCAAATTGTCACTTACTACAGTCCTTGACAGACTTCTTGCTGTAGGACTACAGCTCTTTTAAGTACAAGGTGAAGTGCTGGGGTAAGCTGACAGGGGGGAGGGTCAGTGACAGAGGTAGGATAAGTATCAGATCAGGAAATTCATCATTATGAAGATATTTCACAGCTCACTCTTTGGTGTAAGAAAGAAGTGGAACTGCAGATGTTTTTTTGAGCTGTTAACCTCAGCTAAGCAGAGCAACAGCAGCTGCTAGGTAGCTTCACGGAAATGAGAAAAAGACTTTCCTTCCA
The DNA here is from genome assembly GCA_034783455.1 of Micropsitta finschii. NCBI lineage: Eukaryota > Metazoa > Chordata > Aves > Psittaciformes > Psittacidae > Micropsitta > Micropsitta finschii. The sequence continues at coordinate 13,128 of JAVHNF010072060.1, forward strand.
CCAGAAGATCATCATTTCCGAACTTAATTTCAATTCAAATTGTGATGGATGTGGAAATGTATCAGTTGAAAGTCATTTTGAAAATAGAAATTACATTTTGAAAAGTCAAAATGTTTCCTTTAACAAGGTTAAAGTCTGTTTTGATGTTGCCACAACATTATAATACTTTGCGGGCCCATAGCATATTACTTCCACTGTAGACTAATGTCATTCTATTGCTTAGCTGTAAAAGCTTTGTTAAATAAAGTGAGGAAGTCATTCTTACCTTTCGCAAGGGAAAATTTTCAGTTGTATTGTAACAAAAAACCCAAACCCAAACTCTTTAGAAGTAAAACAAAACCCAACAAAAACCCTAGTGCCTTTCTGTATCTTACCCAACAAGAATTTGTTTGCTGGCTGCATGTAACCCAGTGAAGCATCTTTTCAGCACACATATTTCAAAGAATGATTGACGTTGACTTTCTCCCTTGTCTCTTTTCATGTCTTACAGTCACAGTAATCTTCCTGGGCTCCAGTTTTGCCCCATGGGGACTGAGGTAAGGACACTTCTGCAGGAATAGGGGTACAAATTCTTATATGATGCTAACTATGAAGGCTATAGCATGCTGATTCAAAGATGTACTCATCTTTGCCAGCATACATCAGTGGCTGTGTATTTCTTGTGCTCCAGAAATTAAGGCAAATTTGCTGCTGGTGGTAGGGGTGAATTAATGCAGGAATAGAAAGCCTGATTGTTTCCTACCATTTCTATTATTTTTTATTTAATTTTTTTTAAGTTTTGTTCACAATGCTGTTAAGTGTGTCACTCTTTATAGAGATTTAGGGCATACTTCAATGAATGAAACTCATCGCTGTATTTGAGTTGCAAGATTCTAACCCCACATCATATTTTATCAGATAGAAAATAATTTTTAACCTTATAGGAAATGCATGCCATTTCCCCAGAAGGTCATTTGAAAAACTCTTTTAAATGATAATGCTAATGACATAGAAATAGAACAGGATTTAGTTTTATGTGTCATCTTTCTGACTTGAGAAACCTCAAGTGCATTTGATAACGATGATGGCAGTGGTGGCTGTGACTGACATTCCAGTTGGTGAGTGCTTTGGCTTGTGTACCACCTTGAATGTTAATACTTTTCTTTAGGGAAAGAACATTGGTTCCTGTTGGGTTTTAAACTTGGCAAATCACATATTACACAGCAGTTCAGGCATTTTTGCACAAGTTTATGTTGATTCCAGAGTTAGGGTTGTTCCCTACCTAATGGTCCTTAAAGCCTCTGGAGATTTTGTGCATCTATTCGAGATTTACAAAAGGCCAGAGGAATAGAGGTAACTCCATATGACTCTACAGCACTATAATCACACTACTACAAGGAAGATGTATCTTTAATATGAATGCTTACAACCATATCTTCTGGCACCTCCTCTGACAGGTGAAAAAATTTAAGTCAATACTTGTTTATATCACTACCTTTGCCTGGTCAAACAGATGTTGGCATTGCCAACAAATCTGTCCTGAGTTAGTGATGGGCAGACTTCAAAATGTTCAGAGTTCTGGTTTGATTCAGATAAGCTTATCCAGTCCTTGATTCTGCAAAATTGAGCTGGAAGTAATACAAGAGCATGCTTTCTGTTGAGATTTTGAGGTACTTCTCTTTCCGGCTGAAATTACAGCAAACCAGCTTCTTGCCCTGAATTTCTGCATTTTTATTCTGGTTAGAACAAAGGAAATATTTCAGAATGCTGCGTGAATGAGTAATTTTAACTATCCAAACACCTACTATGAACCCATCAGGAAACAAACCGTATGTCCTTTGAATCTGATCAAACTTAATCAGCAGATCCAGAGTAATAAAGCTCACAGATGATGTAAAGCAATGTACACGCCAAGAAATACTCATAAAAACAACTTTGATAGCAATTTTATGTTCACTAATAAATGTGAGAAAACTTCGTAGTCTTTTATCTACCCAACTGTGAGCAGCAAATGTGACTATAGAAAGTCCTAAACACCTCACCCACTCAGGAAAAACTGTTTTGGTGTTTAAAGTATGAAAGTCAGGAAACTGCATCCCTAATCTCCTGTCCACCTGGTCATACCCCTGGTTTCCAGATTCTCTGAGGTTTTGCCTTGACCAGAGAGATGACTGCAGCTTTTGACCACAGCTGACATAACTCTAAACTAGCCTGGGTATAGACATCATGTCACTGGAGACACATTCACATCACTGCTGGGCCAGACTGTGGGGCTTTGGGCAAGCACCCAGTAAGCTGATGCTGATAGTCCTGTGCCTACAGCAGCAACCTCTGGACAGACTTTTCCCACACTACCTCATGACAGTAAATGACTCTTAATCCACATAAATAAGCTGTTAGCTGTCACATGGAAGTAGGGTTAAGTATGTATACACCTGACCATTTGATAGAGTTTGTGTAAGAGCGGCACTTGGTCTTTTTGGGAATATTGGAAGGTGGTGATCCAAAGTCCTCTGAAGTTAGTGGAAGCCTTTCTAGAGACAAGTGGTATTGCTGCTGGGTAGAGATCTGTGCAAACAGCCAGTTTTGTCAGCAGCTCATTCTGCTGCTTGAGACAGGTTTCTGTGTGGTTCATACTCACTATTTTCTTTTTCTCTTTCAATTATAGCACAGGGGATTGAATTTGTAAAAGGAAAACATTAAACACATTTTTATTATTTTATTTTTTTAGCTAAATTGATGTTTTTATTATGTATTAAGCATGGGTCACCCACCAAAAGGCTTAAAAGATCTAAGTGCAGGTTTCATTATGTTTATTCCTGTTAGAAGTTTTCTTCCTTCCTTTCTTTGCTCTTTCCCTTCCTGCAGCACCCAGATTTCGTTTTATCCCATTCCCAATTATTTCTGTGACATTTTTCCCTTTCTCTCATTTTGAATTTCCTATCTGTTTTTCAGCAGATTGTGAACTCTACGAAGCATGAGGTTGTTTCAAACTCACTGTGTTCAATCACATTTGGACTTAGGCAATCTTGCTCAGCCCATCTGCTGGTTTGGGGGTCTCCTGCTGTTGGTCAGCTAGTGGAGGAGTTCTCTGAAGACTGAGAAAAATTGCACAACTGAACAACCTTTCATCACATATGATTTGACCACCTTACAAGTTGAAAGAACAGGAACACAAGCAACTGAAGCCAGAATACTTAAGAACAGCGTGTAGAAGTTGCTGTTCTCAGACCATATCTCTTTAAGACAAAGATGAAGTGTTATTTCCAAGTCTCCATCACTGACACATGTTTGAGTAGAAAATAGGAAACTAAAAGGAAGGTATCGTAATCCAGTGTTTATCCTTTTCTTTCAATGTAGTGGCTTACTAATGTGGGAAAGTAGATGTGCATAGTGTTTGATAGGTAGACAGGGGAGAAACTACATGAACCAAAGGATCTACAATCTGCAGACCACTTTTGTGATTAGAGCTGTTTGAGGAAATCTCTGTAATCATGCAGAGTCTCCTAGTGCCAGCTGTGCTCCCTACAGAGCACAGACATTTGATTTCAGCATATGAGACAAACTGTAAATGAAAGATGTAGTGGACGTATGTCAGTAAATGTAGCAATTTCTTAAGATGGCGACTTCAATTAAATATATAATCAGGTATTGGACATATGCAAGGTTGCTGGAGAACACAGGACCACACTCATTCATTCTAATGTTTTAATTTATTTTCTTAATTGCTTTTTTAATATTCTCATAATTTATTTTTTTTTTCTCACTTAGAAGGAAGCTGAATGAAAGGATGGTGACATGTGGGAGGAGAGTCAGGGCTGGCAGATTGTGTTCAGCATCCTCCACATTCCCTTATTAGTTTAGTCAGACACATTAGTTCACATTATGAGAAACAGATGAGAAACTGCTAAAACATACATTATGAGAAACATTAGGAGAAGCTGCTAAGCATACATCTAAATAATGCTAAACCAACAGCGACTCCAGCTGAGGGCCAGATGACTCACCAAGCTCTGTAAATCTAATCTTCACAGCACTCACACAGTATGCATATTCCCACTAAACATCGGACAGGTTGAGTTGCAATGCTGAGTAATCATTACATAAACCGTGTGTGGGAGAGATGAAGGAGGGAAACAGACTGAGGCAGTATCACTTCAGTGAAAGGAACTGATGACAGCATCCACCTTGTCTATGTTATACTTGTTCTTCAGCACAATATACAACTTTCAGCTACTCCAGATGCTCTATTGGGTGACGTACCATATTTCCACATGCTTTCTTTGCCATGATTTTTTTTCTCCTGTTGCAGAAAGGTCAATTTATGTTCTGTGCAGGACAATCAGCTAGAATGTGTCAAGTGTAGTGAAATTCTAAGGAAATAAAATAGGATACTTCATATGATGATCCATGGAAAATCATCTGTGGGTTGGCTGAACCTTTAGAATAAATGCTTGTGGTTGTATGGTTCGCCTTTATTTTGAGCTGACCCGTGGAAGGCATCAGCAGGACTGGTATGATATTCATCTCTGCTAATATTTGCAGTTAGCGTGGATTGGTGGTCAGTTCTCAGCAGAATGGAAAATGCAGTGTCTGTGTGAGATGAGGTCACTTCATATCACCTAGAATTATTTTTCCATAAAAGTCTTTTCTTAAACTGGGATTGGGCATCTCAATCATCTCCAACCCTTTGAGTATCCTTAGGTAATAAATTTTGCAAATCTTTTAAGTAGGATGCCTCAAATCTGTGTGTAATGCTGCAGAAGCCCTGACATCTGTTGGAGCGATAGTACAGCCCCGCACAAGCAATCCAGGAGGTTCCTCGATTGTGTGGAAGGCAACTTCCTTCTGCAAGTAATAGAGGAGCTGATAAGGAGAGGTGTCAAGCTTGACCTCATGCTCACCAACAGGGAGGGAGGGGCTGGTTGGAAATGTGATGCTCCAGGGCAGCCTTGGTTGTAGCAATCATGAGATTGTCAAATTTGAGATACTCAGGACAGTGAGAAGAGCGTGCAGCAAGCTCACTGCCCTGG
>JAVHNF010072066.1:0-19690 GCA_034783455.1 Micropsitta finschii
CGATCTACAGTGGGGGATGTAGCCAGACACTGCTTACTTCATTCTTAGTCATATGTTATACTCTTTTTTTTAATACACTGCAGTAAATTGAGCTATGTCTATGCACTTTTAAGATGTTCCTAGTCCTAGTACTCTCAGAGAGGGAACTGAAGTGCAGGTTGGGCTTTCTGATCTGTACTGTGTTAAGTAGGATTTTGGTGCAGATTAGTGGAATTTAAGTAAATGGTCTGGCTGGTTCTCTGATGATGTCTGTGCTCCATAATTTGGCTTAAAGAAAATTGTCAGTTAATGAAGAGTGAAGTAAAAAGTGTCTGATGTGGAGAGAGTACACACAGTATTTGTTATTTCCAGATAGGTGCATGGTGTGTCAGAGTAATGGCTGTGCTAGAAAAGCAGACTAACAGGGAAATTTTCTTTTTCTTGAGTGCAACAAAAGTGTAACCATCAAAAGAAAGAGTTAAAATCTGGACAAAAGTAATTTATATGAGTCAAATGTCATAGTGTTTTTTAAAGTTATTGTGTGTCTTACTAGGTCGAGATTTCTCAGGCATGTGTACTGGTATAGTATTAATGTAGGGAAACTAAGCTACAAGTGGGCATTTGTAAATTTTCCCCAGTTTTAGATGCACTCTGATGGAGGTATTTGACACTAATATCCCTGGAACTGAGTTCATCACTGTCAAAACACTTAGGCTTTTTCATTTTCAGAACTGCCATTTCCTAGCTAGTGGAAACACAAGGACAGAAATTTGCAGTTTAACTCTGTAGGCTTTTTATCCTCTCAAGATATCTCATCGTAGTGGAAAACAGGAGTAACTTCACTGAACTTCTTTCAGTGGCATTTTGCCAAGGTAAAATTGTCATGAGTGAGAGAATGAAATCAAGCCGACAAAGATTAAGCAACCACATGTTTTTATATATTTCTACTTTGCATGACTGGTACAGCTTTTAAAGTTGTCATCTATCCTGAGGCAAAGAAAAACATCTTACTGTCTATAGGTATAGTGCATGCAGGAGACTCTGGGTTGAGAGCAACAACATATACAAGCTTATTCTGTCTGTTTTCTTAGATTGGATAGGTCATGCCTTTGCCTCACTGTTGGTATGGGTTAGGCTGTTAACCCTACCTCTGTTAACACCCCGTCTAAAACCACACTCCGTAAACATGCAGCCAGTTGGCCAGAAGAAGAGCAATAGCCAAAAACACTGTCCCTCCCTGCCAAGGAAAACCTGTGGTCAAGAGTTCTCTCTCTGCTGTACCACACAGTGACGGTGACATGCCAAATGGCAACAGCATCTGCAGCAGAGCTTGTTAAAAACTTTTTGGAATAGGCAAGTGTTTTTTCAATGTAAGCATAGCTGAGCCAAGCTAAATACTCCTTGGCTGCATAAATCTAAAACTGGCATCTGTTTTGGGGACTAAAGGTTCTGTAGTTTGCTCTCCCCCCACACTCCCTGCCTTTTTTTTTTTTTCACTGGAAGTGTGAGGCTACTTAAGAACAAGATTAAATTATTGATGCATATGGTGAGAATTCCGTGCTTTAATAGCTGAAACTGTACATTAATACAAATTGCTTTTTAATCTGGATAAGCAGGGTTTGTCCCTAAACCTAACATATGAAGGCACAGTCCTTTCAAAGAGAAATTGCAATCAGTTCCAGAACACAGTACAGTGAACAAGCAGCACCTTTGCTTCTGCCGCTCTTCCAGAGGTGGAAAAATTCTACATACATTAACTCTTAAGAGTAAGAGGCATTATTCAGAGCTCCAGGACCTTTCCTCCTTTTCAAATGCAGAGTGTTTTCTAGCATTCTATATGCTAGTTTTGTACTTCGTTTTTGTTTAAGCATGCATGTAATGTAAAAAGCTTCTCTGTTTAGCTACCTCTTTGAGGAATACAAATGTATTAACAATACTCAGCATGAACATGAAGTGGAAAAAATGTAGGAAATATTCAGAGCAAAATTATTTCTTGCACATAAATTCATGAATTTTAAATCTGAATCATCTCTATTACAGGCATGTTTGTTATTATTAACTATATCACTTTGCTTCATGCATACTCTGGCAATGTTTTTTTGTAAAGTTGAAAACAAGGGTGCTTAGTAACTTACTGGATTGCATCCTGCACTAGAAAGGAATTTCATCTTTCCCTAGATTCTGCTAATGCTATTACTGCTGGTGCATCCAGCACTGCTGAGGTTCTGTTTGGCTGTCCCTACTCTCCAAAGAATATATGCGTTAGGCACTAGACAAAGTCATCTAAGCTGCTTTCAGCTAATGACTGCAGTAACTAGAGAAGTTTGGGGGACTTTGGGCCTGTTTCATCAGGTGCCCAAATCCATGGCAGATGGATCAGCATTTTCTTTGTCCCTACATGAAAGAATGCAGAACAGTCTCCTCTAGATGGGAGACCCAGATGTGAGACCAAATCCTTGTGGCCTCATGGAGATATGTACCTGAGCAATGCAAGCATGATTTGGTACACAGCAGTCGTAATGCTGTTTGGTGATGTGTGACTTCATTTGCTTCTATAAAATAAATATGAATAAATGATACCAGTATGGATGCTCTCTGATGCCAGGGGTTTTAGAGAAAGTAGAAACATGGCAGAAGATTTCACACCCTTGACTGGTTCATAATCACTTTGTAGCAGGAAATGAAAGCCACTCTGATAAATACATACATTGTCTGATGTATAAGCACATCTACAGACACAAATAGGATATGTGATTCATTCATGTTATGTTTCTATAATAAGCAATTTATTTATCTATGTGTACTTTGATCAGTTCATATTACCTGGCATTTATAGAAAGCCAAGGTGCTGGTTTCCTGGTTTAATTTTTTCAGGAAGCTGTTCCTTCAAATATTAAAGTATTAGATGTAGATGACATCCCAGAACTGATTTAATTTAGCACAACAGTCTCAGTTTCCCTCACAGTGTGCCTCCCAGTCAGGTTATCACAGAATGCTTTAAAACTGTCCCAGTAAATGAATGAGTGAACATCTAAATCAATACTGCTTTCTTCTTAGATTTAGAGCTGAGTGGATAAAACCTTTATGCTGCCCACCAAAAACACACATTGATTTTGTATTAAAATATATTGCATTAGAAAGTGGAGGAAACATATAGCTCTAAGTGTACATGGTAAAAATATGCAGAATAGCACGCGTAGCATATTAACATGTGGTTCAGTAGGCTGAGAATATTATGAACTTGGAGTTGGTGGTGGTGCCTTTGCTTTAATATACTGCTTACTTACAGTTTGGTTTTGAAGTTTTAGTGTATTCAAGGTTTTATAACTTGGAAGTGCAATACCATGTGGATTACCAGAGTAAAAGATAAATAGTGTGCACTGAACCCCTGGAAGGCTATATCACAGCATTTCTTTTCAGTGGAGCTGATGCCTCTTTATCTCAATTTTGCAGGGCATTGATCTTTACCTTTAGAGATTTATGAGCTCTGAAAGGAGATATAAAAGGCAGGCAGGTGATGAAAATAATTGAGCTTAAAAATACAGTTTTCAATTTGACCTGTTATTTTTTTCTTCTATGCTCTCCATCCACCCCTTGCTGGATATGTAATTTTATGAAATTTAACTAAAATGTAATATGTGTGGCTTGGCTGTGCCTGTCTTCCTGACAGAATCTGTATGGCTCTTTAAAAAAGAAATAAATTATTTCCATATCAGAACTGTGTAGGGTTGTGGGATATTGGTTTTGCCTAGTATGCATTACTAGGTCGAGCAGTTATAATAAGCAAATTAATCTGAAAGTGTCTATCAGATGTAACAGTGAAAACATAACCAGAAAAGAAAACAGACCAGTAATGACTATGTTGCTATTTATAATGGTAAAATATCCATATTAACTGAACCTTGTAATTTACCTAATAATGCTGGACAGCTTTGGGGGAGGAGGAGAGATGTGGTAGAAATTGCAGTCAGCCAGTTGTCATCAGCACTAATTTTTATTTGACTTAATGAGACTTAAGGGTGCAGAACTTACTGGTGCCTGTGAAAATCCCAGTCCAGGCATTGCTTAGCTGTCCGTCACAGAGGAAAGGCAGGACTGGCTTCAGGAACCTGGGTGCAAATTGTATGTCTGTCAGACATGCACTGCTTGCTTTGTCCAGAAACACAGCATGTCAGCCAAGTGGCAAAGCCTTGGCTGCAAAGGTGGATGGTTTTCCTCAGATGCAGGTTGGGGGCTGTGTTTGGATGGAGTCTTCTGTTCCTTCTTGTTTTACAAATAACATGTGTTTCTGTGCCTGTGAGCTGTGATGGTGTAGCTGCTGCAAAGCGAGAAATGGCTGGAGTAAGCTCTTGCCCCACATCCCGGTTTGGTACTTGGCTTAGCTGTTGCAGTAGCCCTTGGGTGCAGATACAAGAGCACTGTCCCAAGAGCAGTGTTATCCTGGGACAGCTGGTGGACTTGGGAAGGGCATCCCTGTTTGAGTCCAGGTCTGCAAGGTTTCCAGTTTCCATACTGATTTCGGGCAGGAGGCTGGCATAGGCAGTTAAGTTGGGCTCAGAGCCACTGAAGCTGTAGATTTAGCTGTTTAACGCTTATTGATTGAAGATATTTTGTTTAATATAATAAAAGGTTTGAAGTCCATGTCTTCCTACCAAGCTGGCTGGGAAATGAGTTGCTTTAGCAGAACAACATGCATTGCTTCAGGGCCAGAATGTTTTTCTTTGCATGATTCTGGACTACTGAGCAGAAGAAAAAATGTTGCATTTCTGCACAGCTTTCAACAGCAATTGCTCATCTTGCCTTTCACAATAAAGCAATGAAAGCAGCATAACAAAAAAAATGTCCAAAGCAAAGTTTTCCAATATATTAAAAAACAAGAAAGTGTGACAAGGTTTCCTGCATTGGTAACTGAGAAATGTTTTCAGGGAGGGGACTGTGAAATAGTTAAAAAAATACAGCGTTTCTGCAACTGCTGACAAAACTCACTGTTCTGAAATTGTATCTCCTGTTACATTTGCGCTTATGTTCTAAAGTCCTCAAAGCCAACCTTTTGAGTGTGCTCCTGATCTGTGCTTTAAAATCCTCCCCAGGCAGTAGCTTTTTCTGCAGACAGTGTGCCTTGCTGTGGATTAAGGTATTACCGTGATGGGTGAAGCTAATCATATTTTGTTTTGTGTACTGAAACAGGACCTTGTACCCGTCATGCCTAAATTCTGGATTATGAACTAGACTGGGTAGGAACTAATTCTTCTTAAGCTGTCGGTGGCTCAGTAAGTGCAATAGAGAAGGACGGCAGCTCAGTTACTCATAGCTGCTGTGAATACGTGCTGAATATTTGATCTTGCTTCTTCCAAGTGCATACGAATTGCGTTGCTCGTTGCAGACACAAGTTGTAACAATTCCTCGCATTTTTCTTTCTTTGTGTCACTTTATCCTGCGGTGATCTTATCAATGCTATTTCCCTAGAAGAACTTGGATTTTCATTATTTTGTTTGCCTCGATTCCGTTGGGTGTTAAAATGACCTCGCTTTATCCCCCACCCACCAGCCCTCATCCTTTCTCTTTCCCTCTGTTTCTCCACCACCCTCTCTTTCCTCGGAGGATTTACCATCTTTGTAGATTTGTTTCTCTTTCTCCTCTTCCCTTCAGTGTCCACCCTGATTTTGTAACCATAGCAGTAATTGAAATACAATCCTAATATTTGCTTGCTATAGCTATCATCTAGCCCAACACATGAACTGCTGGCTTTTGTGTGTTGTAAGGTTTTGAAACTTAAGTCAGATGCATCCTTATACATGAAGGCAAGTGTTTGGTGCAGAGCTGTCCCTTCCAGAAAAGGTTTTGTTTGTGTAAAGTTGTGTGTCAGTGGGAGCTGTTGCAAGTAAAAACAAGTCCCTATGATAGTGAAGCCAGGGAAAAAGGAAATGATAAAAATAAAACCAAGGTTGCGTTACAGGGAAGTTCTGCTTCGCATAGATATATTTCAGTCTTTTGCTTGGAATATGTACAGCTTTCACTTTCCAAGATTTTTGCAAGAGCCATAAATGATGGAAGTTGTTTCATACTTCAGGCCGTTGCACATTAGGCCTGGCATTTGCTTGGAATGTTTGAGTGCAGCTGATGACAAGAGACGGACTTTGGGGAGGAGGGGATGGTGTTACACACTGTACCAGCTCTGTATTTTATCCACTAAGGACACAAGAGCTGGAAGCAAAATTCTCATGGCAATAAACCTTTTCTTTATGGACAGACTTAAAAAGCATTTTCTAAAAACTGTACAGTAGCTAATGAAGCAGTTTGTTAATTATGATACTGTTCCTGTGAGATAAGTAATTTTAGACTGAGAACTGAGAGAGAAAAGTGAAGTGACTCACTAGAGGCCACACAATTTGTCAGTGGAAGAGCTGAAACAAGCGCAGAAGAATTTCTGGCTGCTGCTTCTAGAAAACACAACTTCTGTCTGAGTACAATTTATGTGTATGTATTTTTTGTAGCTAATATTAATTATTAATATTGGTAATGTCAATATAATGGTTGAAATATAGTGGTTTTTCAGGACTAGTGGGAGACTGGGGAGACTCTGAACTCCTCAAGCTTACAGTGGGTGCAGGCTCAAATATAGGATTCAAATCCAAATGAAGGAGACATTTTGTGTTTGGATTTAGTGCCCCTGAAATTTCCTGAACTTTACTGATGAGATTTTGGCTCAGAATGACAAAAATTAACTGATCTTCTGAGACTTCTGTCATCTGAGATGATGGAAGCCTTGTGAGATCAGCTTCCCTGGCATCGTGGCTTTCAGTGAAATCTCAGGAGAGCACTTACTTTCACATAATGTCAACCATATCCAAACCAGGACTAATGAATACCCCTGTAGAGCTCCTTCTAAGATCACAGGCATATTTGAAATACTGCTACAAGCTGAGTTCAGTCTGAGGAAATGCTCACAGCATTTGTTGTTTCTTCTGTCAGATACAGCCAGTGACACTTTTCAGCAGTGGGAGGGTTATATACTGTCTTCCAGATGTTCATTAGTGCAACTTATTTATGTCTGGGGAGGTAAGTTAAAAACTGGGACAGGCTGGGTCTCCCACCCTGGAAACACTTACACAACAAACTTTGCTCTGCTTGTGGTTTCTACTAGCAAATTGCTGACCAGTAATGTTTATCTGAGATTTGAGTGTATGAAATACTATGAATAATCTTCCCATCTGTTCTCTCTAGTTGGACTGCATGGGATGTAGTGTAGTTAGTTGGTTGTGTCCTCTGCCCTCTGTATTCTTCTTATACCATAATTACCATGTAGCCCGCCTTACCAGACCCCACAAAGGACCTCAGTAGTCTTTACTCACAGCTTGTTGTTTATGTTCTGAGGACTGATTGCAGTTGCTCTGGCAGTGTAGGTACCTCCAAGTTACTCTGCTTTAGATAGTTCACCCCATTTTAAGTGACTTATGTTACAAAGAATACAGCAAAATACTTGAGGTAACAGGAATCATTTCCCGTTAGTATTGCAGAGAGAACGTGAACTTCGACCAGCTAAAGATGAACTTTAAAGATTTGATTTAAAGACTGTCAGTCTTTTAGATACAGAATTTAATTTATGCAAAACCTCCCTCTTCAATTCATGGATGCACTACTTTTTCCCGTATTTTGTATGTTAAAGTCACAATGAAACCAACTCATTACTATATTAAAAAATGTTCTAAAAATCTTATTTTAAGATAGTATCAGATTCTTCATTTAGTTACAATATCGGTGTGTAAGTACTTTACTTTAGAAATATTGCCTTTGTTATATCACATTTGCATTCAGAAAGCTTGGTCTTAAAAGTATGTTGTAAAAAAAATAAGAAAGCTTTTGTAAAACAGAAAAATAGCAGCCAGGGTTTCTGTAGCTTTGTTTTTCAGTCTAGTGGAGATGATTTAAAACAAAACAGCTGATTCTTTTCCCCTCTCCTCTCCTGTCCTGTCATTTCTTTTTCCAAAATAAGTGTTCAGAAATGAAACAAGCCCCATAAGAAGCCTAAAATAGAATTTCAAAATCCTCTAGGTTTAAAAAATAAGAGGCAACAGTTTTGGTGTAGTCAAAGGTTGCTTTTAAAATTCAGCCCTGATCCTCAGGTGCTGTAAATCTGTGTAAATTCATTGACTTCAAAGAAACTGTGTGGGTTTTACATAAACTGAGAACCTAGTTTATACTTCTGAAACTCAAAATTTTCCTTTAGGCAAGCTCTGGCCCTTCCACAGTTTGATACTGCCAGGCAAGCATTTTGTTGGTTTTGGCTTTTGCTTTTAATGTTATCCTTTTATTTATAATACAGTACATCTTTGCCTCTTCTTTTTGCACACTGGTGTTTTGCCAACTCTTCCAGTATCTTATATGAACTTTTTCTGACTTAATTTTTCATTTCTGCTTCCTATAGGTGTTCATTACATAATATTTAAAGATAATTTTCACTAATCCCCAAAATAATATCAGGAGATTTTTATAATTGATTCATTATACCAAGCAGTCACCAGGAGTTTTTGACTCTCCTATATCAGCCAGTGACAAGTATTGGTACCTGTCCCTAATGATTCATAATGAAAACTTGCCAGATATTTCTTTGAAACTGATGGATGATTCATGTTGTTATATTTAGGCCACATTATTCTGGAATGTTTAAATTAGACTAAAAGCCACCTCTAAGTATACATGTACAAACATAGAGTACATTTTTAGTTTCCCATCTGGAAATACACATAAAGTCCGGGCTGTTTTCAAGTGGCAAGAAATATTGTTATATTTTTATTATGGTATTTCAGTTCACGCTCATACTAATATGAAAAGTTTAGTAATGGCATATCCTCGATACTGCCCTCAAATGCCAAGGTTACACATGAAGCCCAATGGGATCTAGCAAACGTTTAAACTTTTATTAAAGCCCAAAGCCCAAAATAGACTTTACTAGACCTGTACAAATTATTTTAAATTATGTAAATATTTTTAATATGTCTGGCTTCTGACAGAACACCACTATACACCAAAGTATGACATTTGCCTTACTGTGCCAACTTTCTGCTTTTTTTTTTTCTTCCCAAAATACCTAGCATCATTACTGGATTTGACTAGAGTCTGCTTTATGTGCTGCTGTGGTTCAGGAGAAATACATGCAAAGAGGATAGACTGTGTTCCCCAACTGTTAACAGAGACTCTTTAGCATGAGGTTAAGCGTGAACTTTGTTTTGGCTGCCAACAAAGCAGTCAGGAGATACCCAGGATAAGGGTGGATGAAGTCCCGATCTGCTTTCAATCTGATGGATGTGTGCAGCTGCTCTGAAGGCTGGTGTTGGTGTGCAGTGTGTGTGTGTCAGAGAGAAAACTATGTATTTGGGGTTTTGTAACAGATATTGCTCTAACTTCATCTTCTAGGAATCCTCTTAAATTAAAAAATTCTGCCAAAACATTAGTATCTGGATGTGTACAAAGTCTGGGCTTTCTGAGCACTTCATTTAAACAAAAGGCAGTGGTAGGCGATACTAACAGCTAACAATCTGAAGAGCTCCAGCTTTGTTGGAAGTCTGCAGGTGTGCATGTTTTTGCACATATGTATATGTGTAAGTTTTTTTTCTTTTCTGTGGTTTCGGTGGTTTTTTCCCCTCCTTCATCCCATGCACTTTTACTGTGCAAACATAATCTTATCTATGCCTATTTGGCTAACTGCCTATTTATTTATGCATTACCTTATCTTTTGTTAAGAAATTACTTTTCCTGAAATACTTCAGAACATCGAAGAACAATAAGTATCTGAAAATCCATGTGTGTTATCCAAAAACCACTTACAAACATTTAGGATGAATACCATTTGCACAAAGAATAGGAAATTTGTTCTGCTACATCTATTTGCAGAATTGTCAGTCTTCTAAATGATGTTAGAAGTGGATTAGTTTGATTGGAAATTTGATCCAAGCAATGTTTGATTTAGTTGCATAAAAAGTTCCCAGAGGTAATCTAGGGTTTATCTGAAAACTAGTATATAGTGGTGTCAGTGCTGAGAATTAAAGTAGGAATTAATTGCCCTTAGTGAAATTTGTGGTTATTTAGTTTGTCCAACGATACCCAAATGCTTCATTTCAGAAAACAAGGTAGCTTGATCCAATTTTAAAGATTTTAGAAAGTAAAACTTCCTTCCCTACTACACTTAAAATTCAAGATACATTGATGCTAGTCTTAGTAAAACTGGTATATATGATGCTAGTTTAATACTGCCCACAAAAATCCAAGTAACATAGCTGAGACTTGTGGTACCTATCTGGCATGTGCATTCCTCCTGGATGAGGAGTTAGGTTACCCTAGGGCTACCTGACCACCACAACCTGGGCAATGAGCAGCTGGATGAAGTAGCTCTGAAGTTCCTTATTTTCATAGTTCTCATCTTTGGCTTGCCTCCTTCATAGTGAAAACAACTATGAACACAGGTTTCTCTGGAGCATATATTTCTGCTGAGATTTTTAAGGTCTCAAGCAAAAGTGAAGCTCTCTTGATTTGCATGTATGAAGGAGATGATAAGCAACCATGATTAAGTCCTGGATGTACCAGAGATGCTGTAAATTGTGCTGAGGACTACATTTCCTAAAGTGTACATCTTTCAGAAGCACATGGCCAGCCTCCTGGCTGTTACTAGACAGGAGAGATCATGAAGTGCATGCAGCTGGGAAATGGCATTTGCCTGGAGTCATGGGCTGCCTGCGGGTCAATCTCCATCCTTTGTTTCTCAGTGAGATGTTAGCATCATGAGCAATGGACCGGGCAAGGCTAATGGCGACAGCACATGTGCCAGGAGCCTCCCTGCAGTGGCCTAGGCAAAAGTCCAGGAGAGGAGCCCAGCAGGCTCAGTTCAGGCTCCAGGTGCTTCTCATGTTGATACTGGGCAGCTGTGCCGAGAGAGGACAGAGTGTCCACAGTCCTGGTGCTCCTGAAGTGAAGGAGAGCATGCGCTGTCCCTGTGGGGTGAAAGCAGGACCCATTCCACTAAGGTGTTTGTAAAGCACCATGAGCCCAGTTCTCACTGGTAGACATCTCCTGCCCCTTCCTGAGCCTTGGGCAGAGATGCTGGCGTTGGGGTTTGCTTTCTGTGTGAGCACTTCCTGGAAAGCTGGCAGTGCATCTGTGTCTCTGTGGCTGCTCCTCTTCTTTGAGGGAGAAAACCACCCAAAATGCACCCTCAAACCCCTCTCCTCTTCATTTATGCACTCAGTAGGTAATGTTAGCATGGTATCAGTGAACACTGTACCTGTCTGCTTGAATCTCCACGTAGCATTTAATGTATCTCCTGCAATAAATTATGTAATTTAAGGAGCAATAACAATAGCTGAGATTCTTGGGTTGAGAAGAGTCACGTTACCAGAAGTACCAAAAAGGCTGATTAAAATTAAATCGTAGCAGACAACAGTTGTGTTACAAAGGAAGGCTCAGTTACAGCCAAGTCACTTTCCTTGCTAACCTCTGACTTATTTATTTCTCCTGCATGCTGCAGTCTGCATACTCTTTCTGGCTGTAATGAGCATTAATTGATTAGCTGGATCTATGAAGAGCTTGAGCACTCGTAAGTACTATCCCAGTGGGTACACAACTAAATAGTTTATGAGGTAATTAGTATTTTAATGCCTTTTCTAATGAGCCTTTTCAGTAATGAAATCTCATGAGAACATTATTGGTTCATATATATTTCTTCAGACACAACAGAAGGTAAGCTAATGCTATAAAGAGATTTTAAAGCTAGTTTATAAAATGGTTTTTAGTAACTTATTTTTGAATACTTGCCTTGATTCATTTTGCTTTATTAAAAAAATAAAGCCATCTTAATTTTTCCCACTGCTGTGCCTCTTGCACTTCTCTCCTGACAGAATTCTTACATTATACTGCAATTTCAAATAATTAGGATAATTTCTGAGGCTGCTACCCGATCTCCTAAGCTCAGCTGTAAGTAAATACCATACTGTCTGAGCGTGTTGTTTCAGATGTGTTCTCATCCTGGAAAAAAACCCAACTCTGTGCCTGTCTACACAGTGTCTTGGATTTATGACTGTGTCAAGTTTGAGAGAATGACCAACCTCTATAAAGCTTTTCAATGTCAAGCTGAGCTCTATTCTGGAGGCTCAAAAGCAGCACAAAGCTTGCAACTGTACAGGAAGTCTTACTAAACCTCCTCCATCAGGTTCATTGGATATACCCCATTTCACCTAGGCTTAACCCATAGCAGCAAGGACAAGTGCTGTGCCTTGCATTTTATTTCTCTGGTACCTAAATGAATAGCTTTTGCTATTTTGCTAGAATAGCTTTGCAGGGAAGAGTTTTTCAGTGTGTGAATGTCTCATTTTATTGTTCGCCATGGGGGCCATACTTGCTTTTTGTTCTCTGGAGATCTCTAGGTATCAGTAGCTTTTGTGGTCTCATCTCTTAGGGCTCACTTCTTCCATCTGGGAAGTACAGTTTTGTCTTGAGTGAGCCTTTGGCTGCAATTTAACAGCAGATAGCAATGCTGTGAAACAGCCCAGGTCAAAGACTGAAGCATGTATGTTTTGGAAACCTGTTTCATAAATTAGTTTTATGTAGTCTAGGTGATGTTTGCCTTAAAATAATTTGGAAACTTTGTTTTAAGTTAGGGATGTACAAACTTTATTTAATGCTAGAAGCTATAACAGTAAAACTGTAAGAAATTCCCCTGTACAGATCTCATTATGTAATGTAAGATGTAATGAGTCTAATTCATCCTTGGAGTGTCTTTAATGGTGTCAGCACAGTTTTGTGAAGGATAGATTTGGCCTAGGGACACCACCACCATAAAACCTGACTGTCTTCCACTGGTATTTCTGTCTCCAAAGCTTTAGTGAGACATGTCAATGTGATATATTAATAGCCTAGTCTTTTTTGATGACTCTAAGTTGTTAGTAGTATATGTGTTGTTTTCTTCAAACAAACATGAAAAGCTACGTTTTCAGTTATGGTAACTGTAAAAACCCCCTCCAGAACACACTGAAATGACTTTGACTTCACGTATTTGACCTTGTTTTCAATACCATGCATTAGCAATGCTTAGGAGATGAAGAACGCCCAATGCTGACCACTGCTTTCCACATTGGTTGCCATCTCCATACCCTTTTGCAACATGAGACCCAACGGCACAGTTGAAGCTAATGCCTCCTGTGTCAGTTCCTAACAGCACCCGCAGAGGCTCAGGTTTCCAACACTCTCCCATGCAGCATGGTGGAGCCCTTTTATTAAGGCACAGTCAGACACACTCTTGGGATGGCGGCTGACGTGAACATTCCAACAGCCGAGATGTGGTACCTTCTTGTGTCCATCTTGTATTCATGGTCTGTTTACAATGCAGAATCAATTAGATTTGTCTGTATTGCTTTCAGAGGTGAGCCAGCCACTTTGGCTGCTCTGAGACCCTCCACATGGTCAGCAACCCAACAGGCTGCGCCTACGCCAGTGCCCGAAGAAGAAAGTTCAAGTGAGAAGGTGCACATCAGGTTACCAGCTCAAAAGTGGAGAAAAAAAAGCCTCAGAGAAATATTTTGGTTTCCATTCTGGAAATTTTGTAAAGGGTGTTTCTGCTCTATATTCAGAAGCTTCCTTAGGGGAGAAATGACCTGTGAGCTGTCTGAGGATAGGAGCTCCAAACTGGCTGTCTTTGATGGCCTTTGAACTTTGCTAAAGCCATCTCTGAACAATAATGGAGCACAGTCAGAATTCAGTTGGGGTGGTGGGGAGACCAGTTTCCAGATGTTGCTTCTGATTTTGGTAATATTTCTTTTAAACTTGAAACAGCCTGGAGTTGTTTGCTTACTTTTTCAGGGACTTTCTCTATTTGTTTGTGCTTCCTGAGTCATCACTTCTCTTTGCCAAGACTTTATTATGTCTAACAAAAGGTGTATTATTGGTGCACTGTGGCATGCACAAAGCCATTCTATGAACTTCACTGGACATATGGTCCTCCCAGTTTAATTTTGCTCCCTGTTCCACTCCTGATCAAGTCAATGCTCTGAGCTCTGCTATGACAGTGTAAATGTTGAGCAGGCTTTGACACTTCATTGGCTTAAAAGCTCAGCTTTCTTGACTTCTGATGCATTTAGATCAATCCTCTTATCTTTCATTTTGTAATAATGTTTAGATATGTACATATATGTAGCCTCTGGTGACTGCTAAAAGAACAGGAGTGGAGAAGTAGGCACTGTCTTGCCTCTATTAGAAATGCTTGGAAAGAGCAAAAGGCACTTAAAAGATAAATTTGGCACTTTCTATTTCTTTCTCCTCCTTGTGTGTACCATGAGGTCATGATTAATGGCTTTGGTCATGTTTGGAGGGCAGAAATCACTTGTATGTTCAATTCAGGAAGACCTATGAATTGGCGAGGCCCAGGGGAACTGGCAGCTCTGGGTCTAGAAGGACCCGTGATGTCATCTCGTGTGGCCACAGGGGATGCAGCTATTACTTCTTTGGGCATTATTCTTGGATAGCACTAAGGTGTGTGGGTTTTTTGGCCTCCCAAACACATTAATTCTGCCCTGAGCAATGGAAAGATTCCCCACCCTCAGGAGAGGCTGTTTAGGATGGTGGGAGTCTTATGTGCAGGGGCAAGGGACTGATGGGGGTGTGCATTTAGAAGAACAATAAGGGAACACTCAAGACTTTACAGATACACTTCAAGTGATGCAAACTGAGTTCGAAGTAATAGGAACCTGTATATGAAGTTTGCTTGAAATAAAGCTACTATGAGATAGAGAAACATACACGGTAAAGAAATAGGATATTTTGACATTTATTCATGACTTTCCTGGAGTGTCTTGGACTGTATAAACTCACTGCTATTGTGTTAGTGAAACCCTAGATTCCCTGAAGGTATAACTGTGACTGGAATTTAATTTCTTTTGCTTTGAAGAAAGAAGAGAAAAAGTAAATTTATTGCAGTGGTGTAATTCCTATGAATTCCACACATAAAGAAATTATGAGCAAACACATAATTTAAGAAATTGTGGACAAGCTTATAATTTGCTGACAATTTCTTTCCAAATTATATGCATTTTGAGAATATTTATTTTCTATATTGAAGAAGGAATGGAGTTGAATGCCTTTTTCTTCAGTGCTTTTGTTTTAGTAAAATAAGATGCTATTGAAGACATGTTGGGTAGTCTGTCTGGTGTCATTGATGAGCTCTGAAAGAGATATGCTATCTCTGTATTGCTTTTAAACTAAATGAAGACATTCAAAAGAATAATTTAAGCATCGTATTCTTGGGATATCTTATTTTCTTGCAATCTACTAAATTTTAATTCAGAATAATTGTGTGTTGTATTTACAGTTCAATTTAGATAATGTTTACTTATGTTTACATATTATGCCTGGCTAATAGATGGCAGATATAGGGTGAAATTAAAACATAAAGAATCGAGACAATAAGCATTCCAGTTTACAGTTAGACTATGAGTCTTTGTGCTTCCTCGTAGTGTGATTTCAGAATCTAATTAAGCAGATGCTCAAGTATTTTGGGGAATCAAGCTTTAAATTGCTCAATTAAATTACTTTTCTCTAACAGCATGAGGTTCAGTGTCAAAAGATAAATTTACAGTAAGGAATGAATGTTTAAGATGAAAAGTATGTCATAAATTAAACCACCTCAAAAAGCCAGAAGTAAACTCTTAGCTAACAACACAAAGTACAAACTGGAAATGTAGGAAAATACAGTACAGGGTTGCCTATTCTAAAGAAGACAAAGCGAAGGACATGCCTGAATTTCATCAGTTGTGATTTGTTTGCTAGAAATATGCTACTATTTTACATTTAGGTGTTATTCGTATCACTATGTTGGAACATTTCCTTTCCCACCCCTGTCAGTCACATTGCAATCAAAAATTTGTCCCAGTGCATTTTGGGGGTGGAGAACAGCTGGTAGCATATAATTTAAACTAAACAGGATGAATATCCTAGTTTCGTGATGTAGAAATCAGGGATGTCTTACATGGTTAAGTGTCTTTACGAATATCACTGCTTTAACTCACTAACAGTGTTACTCCTGAGCAAAAACAAATATGATTTCTAGATTTGTAGATGAAGCTGAAACCATGGGGTTCGCAGTACAAGACCCACCCCAAGTACGATGTCTGCATTAATCTTTGCTCCTTGCACAGAAGGCTGGAGCTGGCTGCCAGAGCTAATGAATGGATTCTGACTCTGCCATGTTAGGCTTGTACCAAATACAAAGGCTGGTCACAAATTATAGTTTGTCGGATGGCTTCAGATATAAGCATTAGAAAAACCCTTGCTTAACAGTAATAATTAGTCAGCGACAGAGGCAAGTTTTACAGACTGCTTTAGAGCACTGAGGCAAATGTGGGTTTCTGTGGGAAAAAGTCTGTTGCCTGTCTAGTGATTCATAAAAAGTGAAAAAAGGCATTTTAGTTACATCTCTTCTAAAGGTGAGACCAAACCGGAGGTTTTCTACAAAACCCAAATAACCTCAATCTTTACTGCAAACACTGTAGTGTTTTAGGAGCACCACTTTTCCTCAGTTAAACAACAAAAAAAACACACTTGAGAGTTTTTCCTGGCTTGGATTAGGATCATGCTTGCACAGATACAGAGCTTCTCTGAGTGGATTCTTTTTAGCTTAAGCCTTAACAGTTAAATTAGAAGAAAACTCACAACTGGCACAGAGGAGCTCAGCAAATCACCAGGCAGCCTGGGCTGCTGAGATGCTTTCGTTCTTTAGCAATGAACTCATACCTTGGGCTTTTGTATTCTCGGGAAGAAGAATCCGTAGTTCAGAGAATTGCTGGAAAAAGGATGGTTAAATGAAGCCCAACAGTAAGCAATTCGTGTTACTGAAGCATGTCATTGAAACTTGGCACAAGTGCTAGCTCTGAGCTTGTGCTGTGGAACGGTTTTAAGTGCTTGTCATCTCATAGATACCGCTGCAAATGTTCTGTACTGTCTCCCCTTTCCTGTGCTGTCTGGGAGAGTGAGTACAAGAATAAGGCTACGCATTTTCATTTGTTTGACTTTGGGTTTTCTGTGCTTTGGTTTCAGTAGCGTGGCTATCAGATGAATGAAGTTGTATCCATGCCAGGAGAGATGCAGACCAGCCCATTACTTCATTATGTGGTTGATTTGCTTGTTTGTTTTTAAAGTTTGCATGTACTAGTGAATGCAGGGGGATGATAGCATCTAATAATTGTAGTGCTGGCAGGAGCGGTGCAAGCTCACCCACACAGCCTGCCAGGGTACCTCTAGTCTGGTTTGCAACACCTTTTTTTTTCCAGTGGTTGCCCTGCTGCCGTAGCACAGAACCAGAGAGCAGGTTCAGAGTGCTCACAACTGATGTGTGCAGTGAGACCACCAAATGAATTTTCCTTTTCGATGTGATTAGTTTTGTACAGCTATGCTGGCATCTCTTGTGCC
The DNA here is from genome assembly GCA_034783455.1 of Micropsitta finschii. Lineage (NCBI taxonomy): Eukaryota > Metazoa > Chordata > Aves > Psittaciformes > Psittacidae > Micropsitta > Micropsitta finschii. The sequence continues at coordinate 17,425 of JAVHNF010072066.1, forward strand.
AGGGTATTTAACAGGGGGTTCCTGCTGTGAAAGTCCTTGTTTCCACTTTTGTGCTGATGCAGCTAAAAGGGTATTATTCCCTTCCCAAGCTGATATTTCTGTGAGAGATTTTGAGAAGGATCTGCAAAGAGCAGAAAGTCTGAATAGATTAACAAAAGCTGGTAATTCCTGCACTGCAGAAAGATGGACTTGACTGCTTTATATTTGCAGGCTTGTGTCAATAGCGCAGAGAAATGTAAAAATATCCTAAAAAGCTGGTAGTAGTTTCAGTGCATATAGTTTGCTTCAGTAACTGTTGTTCTACAGTTCCGAGTATTAATTAAGAGTATCAGGATGATGGCTTCCTCCAGTGCCTATATCCTCTTGGCATGAAAGGCATGGTAAGGACTTAAGTGGGGCTTAAGCTGGTTACTGTGATTTCTGTGATCTGGAGCAACAAAGAACAGTTGGTCATTAAACAATCAATTTCTTTTAAGGATGTCTTTACCATTGCTAATTAAAATACCTGTAATTAGTAAATCATGTCATTAGTTAAGATAATCATCCAGATTATTTTCTGTTTACTGGGTTGCTAGGGTTACCTAATACATCAATATGTGTAGAAGTGTTCAATGAGACTGCCAGATTTTTTGAAAGATAAATAGTTTTACATGCTTCAGAAGTAGACTCCAATTGGCTAAGGAATTGGCCAAAGACTGAAAATGTGACCTCATTCTTGGCAAGTGCTAAAGATATATTTTTGTTAACAGACACTATGTAAAAAGTGCACTACACGACTTCTAAGCAAAAACCTGTGTCTAAGAATAATGAAAAGTCTTTTAGTTAAGAATAATTTTTTAAAGAAATGCAATTCACTGTCCTGTCCTGTATGAGTCTGCTGATATATATATATAGCTAATATAATATAGTTGTTCTTTTATATCCTTTTTTCATCTGAATTCTTAAATTCAATTAATATGTATGTCAAGGGCATACTTTTAAATCAATACAATTATTTAGCAGATAAATATAATTATTGCCTATTAATTCTTCCATCAAATCCATGTTTGTGTAATAGACATACTGTAATTGTCTTCTTGTTTCCAATCACATACTTCAACTTTCAGCAATTATGTTTTAACTTCATTCCAATGACTGATTAAAACCATGTGTATTCAGGTTTGGATAGATGTGCATACTACAGGATTGTTAAACCTGCAGAAAATATGTTTTTAATAATCCATTACTATTTAATTAGCATGCAATAACTGTCTTATTAAATCTAAATTAAAACCTTATTTGAGGCACGTAATTGAAAGTGCCACTGGGTAAAATCTAATCTGTCAGGGATGAATTTACACGGAATAACAACGCCAGATTTTTCGGGTTTGCACTTTTCGGGGTCTTCCAAAACATTCTCTTAGTCATCAGAGTGGAATCTTGCAACAATCAGGGTTCTGCAAAGTGCAGCATTTGAAATGCTTTTTGGGTCAGAGTTGTCATCTTCTGAGAGTTCATCTCGATTTGAAAGACGATTCTCTGGGTGGAAGATGAGAAATTCTTAAACCTTTACCAGATGCCAAAATGTGTGTAGAGAGCCAGTGAATGTTTCCCACTAGCCAGGAAAGGAGGAGAGCTGATTTGCAACGCACACCACATGGTTAGGTGTCCCTCCGTGCCTCAGCGTATGCTGACAAACATGAAAGGAAAATGAAGGGGGTTTTGTGACTCTATCTCTTTATAATAGAAAAGTTATTATCACATGTTGCTGTGTACAAGTGGTCACACAACACAGCCAGTGAGAGCAAATTACAGCAAAATGAGACTATTTACAGAAACTGTGACACTGTCACTGTTCTGGGGTAGAAGTGATGCAGAATCCATCCAGAAACATGAATTCATAAATGCTACTGGTGGATGTGCTTCAGCAAGACAGCTGAAGGAATCTATGTAAATTATCAAACTAAATCGCTTGTAAAATTCTAAACATCCTTGGTTTGAGATTAATAGCTACTCGGATCCCTGTAAAGATGTGTTTAATTAACTGGCTAGCAAATTTATAGCAAAAATCTCCTCTCAGATCTGCTTTGCAGAGTCCAAGTCTGTTAGTCTCCTTTCTCATCATAACTCCATCTCTCCTTGACAGTAAGTGGGAAAACTGCAAGGAAAAGGCAAAAAATGTAAGAGCTGTGGTTTAGCAGGTGAATCTCTCCTGGGTTCAGCAGTAGCAGTCATTTTTCTCCTTCTTAGTAGCTGGTGCAGTGCTGCATTTTTGACTTTCAGCCTG
>JAVHNF010072066.1:19790-36209 GCA_034783455.1 Micropsitta finschii
GTCTAAGGGAAGGTGTCCCTGCTCATGGCAGGGGAGTTGGAACTAGATAATCTTAAGGTCCTTTCCAACCCAAACAATTCTATGATTCTATGATTTTATGATTAACAAGCAAAAAGAACAAAAATGAACACTATGGCCTGAGAAACAAAGACTCCCCAGTACTAGTTGGTTTAGAGGTGCTTGTAGAGGTGCTGTATAAAGCATATCTACAAGAGTCCATTCATGTGTCCAGTCCTGAAGGTGTTATTAGGAGCAACAGATTTCACTATAGATCTCTGTATCGCACTTTCTAAGATTTCTAGACCCTCCATGTTCACTTGTGTCCAGGAGAAGTCCTCCTGATGACCCATCATATGGCTGCAAAAAGTACTCCTGCCTTGTCTTTGCATTGCAGGGTTAATTCCACAAAACTCACTAGTACATGTATCCATCGTCTAGGTAGGTGCTCCTAATCTCACCACCATAACACAAGACCATGTAAAACTCCATGTAAAACACACAGCCAGCTTACTCGCCATCACTGAACCAGCCTCTACTGAAGCCCTTTTGTGACAAGGCCTCAGGTCCATTGAAGGCACCACAAAGGCCCCATGAGAATGGCTATGACAAGAGAACAGTGGGAAGCCCAGAACATGATGGACACTTATGCCATCTTTGTGGCAGCGGGAGAACACTGCTGCTGCTGTTATCTGTGCCGGATTGGAATCTGAGACGGTTCAGGTGCCTTCAAACTCTTGGTCCACCAGCATTTCCAACACTCACAGCCTGACCAAGATCCAGGCAGGACCATGCAGCTCATGCAGGAGCCATTTTCCAATTTCCCAGCACTTCAGCATCTGCCTGAACTGATTGACAGCCTTTGAAGTACAGTGCTTTGTGCTCCCTGTTAAAAGGGCATGCCAGGACAGCCTGCAGAAACACAGGGTGGGAGCTGGGAGGAAGGAGACAACAGTTTGGGGTGGGGGGGGGAGGAGGAGGCAGGTTGTGGTGGGGTTTTTGTGGTTTGGGGTTTTGTTGTTGAGGAGCTGCAGTGTCATCTTGTTTTATTCCTGACATGGCAGGCTGCTGGCAGGATGACTTGGTTGCCAGGGAAACTGCTGGGAAGGTGCACAGGGCTGCTGCCCACATCCAGGCTCCAGGAATGCCTGCCATCAGCAAGGCAGCGCTCCCACAACAAGGCTGCCACCAGCCTCCCCATGCCAGGCAATGGTGGACAGGGGCAGAACCAGCAGAAAGCCAAGCGTCTGCTCCCACAGCACTCAGATTAGGGGCTAATCCAGGGCTCTGAGCCACAGAGAGAGCCCTGTGCAAGGGCTGTGATGTACAGACAGCCCTCGCCCAGCAAGGAGGGGTTAGCACAGCTCCTAATGGAGGCTCTTAGGTTTGTTATTTTTTATTTTTAAATCACTGCCATTAGGAGAATTGTTATGGTTGGCAATTTGCAATAATCAATTTGAAATCACAGTTTGATTAGTTAATGCACTTTCTGCTGCTCTCTCCTCCTAATTTGATTGGGAGAAGAGAAGAGGATTTTCTGGATTGTGACTGTATTACAGCTCTCACCCTATGTGTGTGCAGCAAACACATCCCTGCTCCTCACCAGGCCCGGTGGGGCCAAGCCAGGCTGCAGCAGCACCATGGGCGCTGTGCTGTGCCCCAGCCAGGAACAGCCTGGGTATCCCCTGCCCTCCCCAGGCAGCCCAAAGGCAGTTGTTCCCCCCTGCATATCCCAAGGGGTCAGCCAGTTCTTTCAGCTTCTCTAGGGCTGCATGCAGGTTTGTGGTCAAGTGGGCTTTGGAGCATGAAGAGAAGCTGAGCATCAGCTTCAGAAATACCTGTAATACACAACAACATCTGGGATAAACTCTGGGCAGGCACTGATCTTCACGCCTGTGTGTAACGTATGACTATCCTGAAGGTTCTCACTTCAGTGCCTACACGTTATTCCCAGCAGCCATCAGCAGCAGATAGAGCAACAAAGCTGGAAGAGTGCTTACAGGAAAGAAGAGAAGGAAATGCTTTTCCCTCTCTTTCATGATATATTCAGGCTCTAAATATCTCCATATTAATCCATGAAACACACCCAACGTGCTAAAGCAATGCAGGAGTCACTGATCAGCTCTGGTAGAAAAGTGATCACTCAGTCCAGGCAGGCTGTTAATGCAGGCACTGGTGTGCCTATGATAACATATATATCCTTTCCAGGGTGTCCCATGGCCTTGCTGGTGTTCCACACCAAGTTATGTCTTAGGTTGGCTCCATGCCTGAGGTGCAATTTGGAAGAGCTATGGCATACAAGGACCTGGGTAGTCACGATCTTCCACCTTCACGAAGAGCTGCAATAGCCTCTGAAAAGGCCTTTCCACCTTAAAAATGACACTGTCCTGACACCACATGCCTTTCCCACCCACTCCAAAACCCAAATCACCTCTGAAAAGAGAGTGTTTCCTGTTTTAGAAGAAAGGAATGAAGTGTAAACCAGCCTGCTTCAGACTTGCTGCCTCAAAATGGACAGGGGGACCCCAGAAGCTGCAGGGGAAAGTGCCAGTGATGTTAATGTGTAAGATCTGAGCTGCTTCTGTGGTTGGCAGGGTTATAAACCCCAGATCAGACTCATGAACAGGGTTATAAACCCCAGGTCAGACTCATGAGCAGAGTGGTCAGCAGAGAACCAGTGGGCAGTATTTCCATCCATTACCCTTTATATACCACCACTCAGGCATTGCCAGAGCCGGGAGGATCCCAAATCTCTCCTCCACAGCACACACTGCCTTCCAAGAAGTCAGCTGGGGCCACCCTGCTCTGTGCTATTTTCTCTCCCTGTCACTCACGCTGTCTCTTGTAGCTTTTCATTTCTGCTCCTTCCTTTCCCTTCCTGCTCACACTATTCCCGTACTAGGCAGCTTCCTCCGCCCACCTCTCCCCATCCCCAAATCTCTGCATTTAACACTCTGTTCTCATCTCGTTGGTTATTCTCAGCACCGTGTACCAAAGATACATCAGGCAGAAAGGCTGTGACACTTTCCTCTGCTGCCCTAAGTGAGCGAGCTTGTGTATGTTGCATAAAAGGGGGGAGGAAAAAAAACCTAGCGAATCCATCTTTTAAAAGACTTTATACATCCCACCTGCTTGCAGAGCATCCGTGGGAGAAATCTGGATTGTTCTTATCTCAACCCATGGGAGTTACATTCTTTCGATTCTCCTCCCCATCCCTCAGGGAGCAGGGGGAGGTAGAATGGGGGGAGTGAGCGAGTGGATGCGTGGTTTTGAGTTACCAGCTGGGCTTAAATCATGACAGAATCACAGCAGATAATTTTCTCAGGATATTTCTTATTGGCGCTTACCCATTGTCAGCCTCAGTCTGCTTTGGGTGCTAGTCTCCATCAAGGTCCCATTTGGGAGCTAACTGTTATTGTTATCTTGATATGGGCAATGTTTGCATATATGGTGTATTCCAGATGTTGATGGGGCTGTCTAGGGATGCAAGACTGTAGTTAGGAAGGGAGCAAAAGATTATCATGGATGGAGAGCAGGGAGGAGAGGCAAAATATTTTGATGATTCTGTAGCCAGTGTTGGCCAGCAACACCTGAAGTGTTGACAGACCACAGTTCCTGAGTTGTGGTGGACATTTCTGTCCCCTAACTGCTCACAGGACAGAAATTCATCTCACTTCTCTGTTTTTATTAACAAGCTGGGGAGGATGAAGGTTAAAGTCCTTTAAAGAAAGATGTGAACTAAGGAAACTTTCAAAAGGGAAGGCAGGAATTTGGGAGCAATCTCAGCTATGGGTGGAAATGTGGCCTTTGAAGGAGGATGGGAATTTGCTAAGACATGTTATAGTACAACAAGGTGAGGTGAACACAGAAAGGCATCAAGGTTCACTTGAAGGGGGCAAAGAAAATTATGTATCATTGATGGGAACAAACCCTAGTACTACCCAAGTCAAATAAAATAGTTCCTTTTACTTTTAATATGTTTATAATTAGGCCACACATGAATAGCTGTCATGGTGAATGCACTATGAGTGTAAATTGTGATCTGTTTATTTGAACTTCAGCTCTAAGTGTTACTGGACATCCCTGCAAAACTGGAGTGCTCTTACTCTGGAGCAGTGATAAGCGTCATGATTACTGCAAATAGTCCTGTTTTCCTGTGATTTGCTCCCACCAGCTGTGTTGTGTGATTGCTTATACAGAGCAGCATGTGATAGAAACTCTTATTATAAAGAGATACAGCAAAGACCATGAGCAGTGCAATTCAGTAAGAACACCTAAGCCCTGCAGTAGTAACCACCCAAGTACATGAGATATAGACAACACAAATGATTATGCCCCATGGAGTTGTTCAGAATCAACACTGAGATGTTGACAGGCAGGGAGAGAACTGAGGTTGAGAACTGCTGAGCAGAGGAAATAGGATGCAAAATTATTTAATTGCTCATCTTCTTAATTTGAAATTGGTGGAGTGTCAGGTCTAGCTATGGAAACTATCTGGGGTTTGTTTGTACAGCCCAGTGTGAGACACCTGTCTAAATCAGGAGCCAAAGCTCCTAATAGAGTTAATGGAGCACTTAATTTAAGAGCTAATTACAGCCTGGGGTTAGGTTCTCTGAATGGCTCTCTGGTGGTACCACAGAACTGGGGGCAGCTGAGACTTCCCAACCAGGTGACTGATTCAAGTCATATGAGTAAGCACTCACCCCCCAAGATTCATGAAGTTCAACAGTAGGACATTAAAATCCATCTCCTGTCTTCTCTTGGTGCATGTTTACATCTGCTATCTTTCCCTCTCTTGCTAATATTTTTAAGCAAAAGAAGCTTCAGTGAGATCAATGAGGACAAGGATAGTAACATGGTTATCAAATAAATTATTACATGCGGTTCATTATATTGTTTTTCAATGCTGGCCTGTAAAATCAGGATTACTAAGAAAAAAAAGAAATCTCTTGCAGATTGCAAGAAGTAGAAGTATTTGGCTTTCGTTTCTAATCAAACAGGCTAAATATTCATGTTTATGTGCCTAAATGAAGCTTTTGTATGCAGTCTTCTACCCCATCTGTATGAATAGTGGCATTGTAACAGGATGAGGTCACTGCAGAAGGGAAAGTGAGGTAAGAACACAGCTGAATCTACAGCTTCTCTGCTACATGGTGCACCAGTTTGTGCTTAAAGGAATACAGTGCTTTTGCCCAGGCCAGAGCCACTGTGGGCACTGCCTGCAGAGTTGAATGCCTCTCACAGGGCTCTAGATGCATTCCTGGCTCTACTGTATGGTCTGATGCACATTATACAGTTTCCTCTGCTTTTACAAACTGCTCTTCAGAGACCTCTTTACACATTTAATGAAAGTGAAAATCCATATGGTTTATTTTAAAGCCTTCATTGAAAAAAAAAAAAAACAACCCAGTTATCAGGCCTCATTCTGCTCTGACTTATGTGGCATAAATCCTGAGCAGCCCCTTTGTAATACTCACCGATGTTCAGGATTTATGCCAGCATCGAGGAGCAGCATTTGGCCCATCAAAGAGCTTTTTCCCCATCATTCATTTGAAAAGAAGTGACCCAACTTTATAAAGACTGATGGCTTCCTATTGGCATCACCTCTGTACCTAGTGGGAACTCTTACAAATGTACAGTATGGCAGATCCTGGTGCGCGCATCGGAGAGCTCAGCAGTGGAAGGGTGACATAGCAAAGTGGTGTTTGAAGGAGTGCGAGATTTGCTAAATCCGTGTGTCAGTTCATATTTTGCCTATTCCTTGTATTAACTTTAAAGGCCATATAAACAGGTTGCCAAGGGTACACTGGCAAATCGCCTCTTCTCACCCACCATCATTATTAGAGCTCTGAGAACTTGGAAAAACCTGACTAGTGAGCAAGCCCTTCTCACCCTTTTTCCACAAGGCTCTCCAAGCTCACAAACCTGGGTAGACTTGGAGCAGCTGCTATTTCAAACAAAACTGTCCATCCCAGCCTCACCACCCAGTGTGGGAGCCAAAGGGGCTCTGTTTTCATCCCACGCTGCCTCTAGCTGCTTTGGCTTCCCAGTGCTCCATGAGTTCTCGACGAGTTTGTCTCAAAGAGAAATACCTTCTTGTTCATCTTTGCCTTTTCCACATCATGTAGCAGTGAACTCACCACTCTCCTTGACCCAGACTGATAGGAGTAGCCTCTTCCTATCTTAGCTATCAAACTCTTCCGCTGAGGCAGCCACTGATAACCTTGAGGTCAGACAGTCTGCCATCAGTATGCCATCTGATGTTTCTAGAAGCAGGACAACCAGTGCTGTGCTCTGCTGCAGAAAGCTTCTGGTCAAGCCAGCACCAGTGTTTATTCACACATTGGGCTTTTTTTCTTTTTCCTTTTTTTCCTCACCTCACAGGCAGTGAATTGAGCCACAAGTGTTATCAAAGTAAAGTTGTGACGATTTTAGAATGACTTTGTGGCTCATTCAGTGCCCTCACCCTTGCCCTTCACAGAAATATTAGGTAGGAGTTGATGAGGCAGATGGAGAAATTTGGAGAGCCTTTTCTCTTTTTTACTTACTCGATCCAAGACCTTGTTCATCCTGGGTTGCCAGGCAGGAGTGTGTGTGTGTGTGTGCCGTGTAGAAGTAGGAGCTCAGAGGCTCTTTTATCTCTGCTCTGTGCTTTCCCCAAACACCATCAATTTCTGGTTTTCTGCCCCCACATCTGACTTACTTCAAGGGCTGGAGCCACAAATGGCAGGCTGAGAGCTGCTGCTGCCCTGGTCCGTACATACTAACATCTGCACTTCTCAGCCTCTCTGCCTCAGCTGGGAGTTTGGGATTGTGGCAGCATGAGGGGAGAGGGAGGGAGAGATACGAGACTGGGTGATAGAGAGAGCGACAGTGGGATGAGAAATACATAGAAGTAAAGGAATAAATAAAGCAGAAATGAGAAAAGCAAAACGAACAACCAACCAACCCCAAAACAAAACAAACAAGCAAAACCCCAATCAAACAAACAAAAAAAGAAACCAACTCAGAATTGTATAAAGACCCTGCAGAAAGAAAAGGGTGTCTGGAGAGCTGTGGGTAAAAATCAAGTATCTGGATATTGCTGCAGATAGCCGCATTCAGTCTCTGGAAGCTGGACCTGCAGTTCAAGTTGCCTTTACTGGGAGAACACAGTAAATGTGACACAAAAGAGTAAATGTTTGTGCTTCTTTCCAGTTCTGTGCTTTAATGTACTTGCATCTGACTATTCTAGGAGAGGAAATGTTATGGACGGAAGCAAGAGGAAGCTTGCAGGGCTGCCGGAAGGAGCGGGTGCTCTGCTTTCCCTCCCTCTCCTTCCTCCTCCTTCTGCCCTTGGCCACCTGTCAGCATCCCCTCGCCTCCCCCATCATCCTCACTCCCGCCAAAACCTCCCTTTGTCCTAATGTGCATTTTAAAGCATGGTCTTGTTCTGCTTTAATTATATTTTCTGGTGGCCGTTGCTTCTTTCCCAAAAGTCTGTGGCCTGGTTTTGTCTGACTTTGGAAAGGCTGAGTCGAAAAGTGGAGGGGGAGGCATTTCGGCTCTTGCAGCCCAAGCATAAATGAGCCTTTTGCTTCCAGGTCAGTAGTTCAAATCCAGCCCACAGAAGTCGAGCTGGAAAGTGATAGCTGCTTTGGAGCCAGCATGTAAAGCATTAGTTGGTGGTCTCATTCGGACAGGTGTCCGAATTGCTGCTGGCTCTAATTGGCATCTTAGCTGGCAGCTTTAGAAGCGGGGCCAGAGACTGCATGGGCATCAAGCCCACGATACCCTCGCCTGGGTGGTCCTCCTAAGTTGTCATTAAAACAAGCTGGCAAGGTGTCCAGGGAGGACTCAGACTGTTGTTGTCTGTCTTGTACCCGCTTTGTAAATAAACAGGGATATTCAGCTTTGAGAGCTGTTCCTGCAGCTTTGATTTCACTTTGAAGAAAGTTCTTTTTCTCCTCTTTGCACTGATTTTAATTTTTTTTTTTTTTTTTACCCTTGAAATAATTAAACTTTGAAGCAACTAATGGGCTAGGAATCTAGAGCTAAATTTAGAAAGAGGCGGTTCACGGAGGTGCTCCAAGTTGGGAGGAATGGTGGAAATGGGTAAACTGGTGTTACTGGGAACAGCCTCTGACCAGGACAATTTAAATTATTTTTGTCTACCAAACAGACCCAGCTAACCTTCCTTGGTGTGGTCACTTGCACTAGTACAGGATCAATGAACGTAATTTCTAGCATGATATGTCTTGGTCTGTGATGTTTCTGCACCATCTATCTGTTTCTGCTTGCATTATAGCTGCTTCCAAAAAATGAAGCTCTGTAGTATTATTAAATGCATTTTTGGGACCCTTGAGGAATTTCATTTTTTTGTATGTGTACTTGCATCCTTTGTCTTCCCCATTTTTATTTGCTTTTGTATTTATGTAGACTTTTCAAATCCCTGTAAATCAGGTGCATGAGGCTGTGTTACATTGCTCTGTAATGAGACCAGGCATGCAGGTGCAGAATTGTGTACTGGAGTCCTCCAAGCTCACTGATTGTGCAGTAGGAGAGGGTATTAGGCTGTTGCTGAGGAGTACAGTGTCATTTAGTGGTGCCTGGTTGCTGCATAACCCTCCTGTCCCTCTTCTGACCAACACCCTGCATGCTCAACAGGTCAGATAGTTGCTGCAGGTGGGATTCCAGAGTGTGAAGGATGCAGCGGTGCCCAGATGAAATTCCCTGGCCTAGATGAAATTCCCTGAGACTTCAGTGCCCCCAGGCAGTGCAGCAGGGTACAAGGCTGAAAGGTTTGTAGCACATGGGAGCTGCCTTGTCTCTGTTCTCACAGAGAGAACAGCGGGGTAAATCCCCAGGCCCTGATGCACAGTCTCTGCTGCCTAGCCCACCTCAAGGCAATCAGGATGAGCTGTAAATGAATCCCAGTGAGCTCATAGTCCCCTGCTCAACTTGGGAGTGCTTGAAGAACTTTCACAGTGCTCTGCCCATGTGCCATGCACCTCAGAGCTCTGCTAGGGACATGGTGGAGCAGCCTATTATCTGGGAAGAGCCGTGTATGAGCATTACAGTAATGGAGAGCGCTTGGAAATATCGCATGTGATCCACTCAACATCTTCTGCAGCTCTGAGAAATCATACGTGGTTTTATATTCCCAAGGCAAATGTAAATTGTCGCTGTTTGTTGACTTCAGCGTGCTCTCGTCCGCTCCAGGTGCAGTTCTGCCCCATAATCTTTAAAACAGCAAAAACAAACTCAGAAAACGTTCCCCACTTTTGCTCCGCTTTTGTGAAGCTGTTCATCCAGATTCTGCCTGAGCCTCACCGGTTACGGCCGCTGCTTTTGGATTTATTTAACCCTTGCTGTAGCGCTGTCATTGCAGGGTACTGTAAAATTTGCTTTTTGCTTTACACCAAAAAACAGGTTATTGTTGCTATTTGTACGTTTTCTTCTGTAGATGCCAAGTGCCTGCTTTAAAAAACCAAAAACATCAGCCCCCAACCATATGCTAAATTCCTAGCTGCATAGTAAAGATTGATTACATGTGTTTATGTGTAATTTAAAAATGGTTCATTCAGGAAGTGTATGGTCTCTTAAAGGCAAGTTTAAGAACCTTCAATTTTACATACGTTTATTTATATTAGGGAAAAGGGCCTGAAGTACTAAGAAAACCCCATGATATATAGGGTTCAGCCTGAGCATTCTCAGAACAGTTTTATATATTTTTAGTCTATCAATATGCTCTTTCACAGCTGTTAATTAGTTTTGTTAGTTGACTTACAGAAAAGCACATATAAAATGAGGACTAAGTAATTCCATAGCACTAATAGTATTAATGAAAAGCACGAAGTCTGGAGGCAATTGTAAAAACACTAGTTCAACCAAAAAGTAATTCTCATTTGAATTAGCATGATTAATTACATAGCTTTTCCTTGTCACAGCACACTGAAATCGAAGCAGTCAGGACGGTTTAAAGGTTTCAGTGTATAATTCTAGTAGATGTTAAAAACCGGTACATAGTCACTGTGTGCATATGCATAAAATAAAGCTATAAAGAAACAAGAAACACAGTAAACTTCAATTCTACCATTAACTGATTTTTTAAACTTAAAAGACTGATTCACTTAATTGCACAGGAAAGCAAATGTGACTGTAAATCAGTGTTGGTTACTCCTGTGTCATGCAGAGGGGTATTTGGATACCACAGCTTTTGCACTACGTGCCTAATTGGTTTATATGCTGTAAGCATTCATGTGGCTTGAGCTATTTTGCCTGGAGGGGTGAAAGAGGAATCACCTTGTTTGTTTCTTTTCCATACTAACTATAGTATTTGCTTACTAAATATGTTGACTCTATAGATGTCATGCAGTTTGCTGTTGCTGAATGTGGGCTGAAGCAGTGCTTGCCCGTGCATACAGAAGATGGCAGCGGGTGTCATCACTCTCTGCCTGTGCATGTGAAGCCCTGGAGCATGAATTGTTCTCCTCTCCAGTAGCTCGTGTCCTTGCAGTGTTTCTGACATGCCCAGGTTCCCGTAGGCCTGTGGTATGCCATGGGTGTTTATTATGTGGAAAAAAAGGAAATCCTGCCAATCCACATCACTAGTGCAAGTTTGTCAAATGACATCAGCAGCACAGGAGAATTTAGTTCCTAACCACATGCAAATAGGTCCCAGACTGTTGGTTATGCCATGATGTCAGCTCTGATTCCTCATCCATTATTTGATGGGCTTCAATGTGCAAATGCCAGATATGTTCCCCCTCCCTTTTCCTATCCTCCCACGCAGAACTTCTGGGTTTGTTTTGATTTTATTTGTAGAAAATGTGTTTTGAACAACAAACATACCTCCTCAGGAGAAGTTTATTTCAAGGGTGATTTCCTATGGAAGCTTCCCTTGTCTTTGTTATCGTTTTGCATTATGGTGATCCATTAATTACTAAACCAGTTCAGATATTGTCCCAAGGGATTCAACTAAGTACGGGTAATAGTTCCAATGTTCTTTGTCATGAAATGACATTAACTTCGTTAATAAAAGCTGCTGTATCATTTTGGCCACGTGAAGCATTAAAGCATGTCAACCTGCAGGTACGCTAAGGTGCAGCAGCAAATCAGGTCATGTCATGCAGGCTAACAGGTTAGATTTTACGGCACATATGTCTACTTAAAACAGCACAGGCCTCTAGACGGTGTAATTTGGGGTACTGGGACATGGACCTTTTCACTGATGAGTTTAAGGGTCGAAGCCAGCTGAGCTATGAAAGGTGTGCCTCTTGTCACCTAGCATTAGCTGTCTCATTCAATCTGTGCTAAACTTCTCCTATAAGCTGTAATCACTTTCAGAGGGTAATTCATCCTTAAGACCTGGGATGGTTTGCCTTGTGCAGAAATAATCTAGATATGTATTTTAGACTACTGAGCCTAATTTTAGATTAATTCTGACCTCTGTGAGCAGCAGATATTACTCCCTAACTGGTGTTCACTGCCATTTAAAAATCATTTCATTCCAGTTTCCTTTTTAGTGGTATCTTTCCCAGAGGCACAAGGAGGGCATTGGTACTTCCTAAGCATGGGCTGCATCCCCTGCTTGCCTCTCTGTGAGCCTCTGCCCTAAGAGGACATCATATTAGTTGCTCTTTCAGTGAAGAGACTGAGACTGGGAGTTGGGAATTGTTCATGACTTTTGGATTTAGCCCAGCTCAGGTTTTTTTCAGAGGAGACCTTAGGCAAGGTGGGAAATGGGGAAACTTATGCAGATGTTGCCAGCAGTTTAATTTGGTTTTCAACCAGAGGTCTGTGGTTTTCTTAACTTCACACAGTTTTGCAAACATCTGTTCAAACTGTTCCCTTATAAGGCATTCTGTAAATAATATTTCCAGCACAAGGGAGCTTAAGTCTATTTGCAAAGCTACTGAATAAATATACAATACCAGCACAGAAATCAAATTACAGGGGCTGATGTATTTCTAACGATGTTTAGTTCAAGAGGTATTACAGGCAAGTGAGAGATCCCCCCTGAATCACACAGATGTAATTAATTAATGTCTACATTGCCAAAAAAAGGAAAGTATTTTGACAACAGTTATTTGGAACAATCATGGATTGTTCTTTCTTACAGCCCCAAAAGGCAAAAGCAGGAATGTAACTACAATACGTCGCCCTATTTTCCCCTATTTTTTCTTTCTGATCAAGTTGTAGAGCTCGCATATTGAGTAACTGGGAGAGAAGCCAAAAACATTCCCTTTATAAGTGAGTTTAAACTGTGCATGAGGTGTGTTTTTTCCTTTTGTTTCATGGAAACATCTTTGTTGTTGGCAAAAGGTTTAAGTTAGGAAAGTTGGCCTAAAATGCTTCATTGCCAAGGTTTCAAGACCAGGCCTAGATGGTCCATAAAATGATTTCCTCTTAAGCAAGAATTCTGCCTTATGAAAAACAGAGGCCGTGATCATCCCTTACCTTTCCCTGATTGCTGGCTGTCCCTTCGGGGGATGCACAGATGGTGGGAGGTCTGGGAGTCCCATGTCTGCCCTTTCCCCTCGCTGGAGCTGCAGGATCAATGTGAGGTTAGTGCTGGGTGCTGGCTTTGTGGGCAGTGGTGAGGTGGTGTTGAGGAAGAAAGGGGAATTCCTGTCCTTGGGACCACGCTGGTGTTTGGGGGGTTACTTAGGTCTTTTAGCAGTGGGTGTCTCCTGTATCTGCTGTTGTGCAGTTGTGATTGAGCTCATGCAAAGGGCGGTGTGCTAAAAGAGTCAGCAGGGGATAAATCTGACTTGGTCCTCTTCAAATCTGCTCAGGCAGGAGCATTTGTACCTAAGCCCCTCCCTGGGGAAGGAGATTTGAGGGAATATCAAACAAGGGAGTCAAAAGTCTGCAAGTAATGGGGCATAAACCGAGTGGGACTTGGCCCCTCACTCCAGTTGGCAGGTCCCTGAAATCATATTCTGAGAACGTCATGACTGCAAGCCCTGGCTGAAGCATCACTACCCTGACAGACAGTAGTTGTCCTGACTCACAGGCAGCTCACAGGCAGGCAGCACCCACCTCACTACCTCTGTGTAGCTCAATGGAGGTGCAGGTTAATGCAGTCATGGTGAAGCTGCTCAGGTTGAGCTGTCCTTTATCAGAGCAGTTGGTGCTTTACAGTTCAAGTCCCTTCTGGGGGCTGGATCTCTGCTCTTCTTTGCAATCCTAAATTTCTTTTGTAATTGACAGCAAACCCCTGTTCACATGCCCAACCCCTCTTCCTTTTCCCCAAACGTCTTTGAAAATTGGTAAGTAGTTGCCAGAGCTGAATAAACCTCTGCAGATTGTTGGCTTGACTAAGTCAACCTAAACAATCTGTGTGATTAAGTGAAGAAGGCTTGTTTATATAAGAGCCAGAATGGGAAATGGGGAGCTTGGATGTTTATTTCACAAACTTTCTATGGTATAGATATAGATAGCCAGAGGCTAATCCAGGAGAATGCTGTTAACCCAGGAAGGGAATTCAATTTAAGAATTACTCTTGTGTCTGTTTCGAAACTACCTGGAAGAGCTTGTTGGGCACTTTAATTGAAAGCAACCTTCTCATGGTTATTTATCCTGATCTTGACAGATGGACTCAGTGGCACATGAGATGTAGGTTGAGGTTGCTGAGTGCATCTGTGAGACAGCTGTGTCTTTTATTCGAACTTATCAAGGTAGATAGAAGTTGATTACACCCTTGCTTGAATACATAGAGACAAAATTTGGTCTCACCCTGGTTTTACATACTTGTAGCCTTGCTGTAGTTCTTTGGGATTTGTTCTACTGTACCTAAAATTTGGATCATATTCGTGATATGAACTGAGATGAAAATATCACTGCTTGCTTTATTTTGAGGGACAGAAGGGGCTGATGCATATCAGCCTCAATACAGACAGAAACCCGGTGATGTTGTTCCTCTCTAATTTATGTGAAAGAAATGCAAAACCCCCATGTCTGTTATAATCTTATAAAAGGAGATGTTTCCTTTTTCTTTTAATTTGTTGGCTTCAGGAGAAATTTTGATACTTACAAAACTAGGCAAAATTATTCAGGCTAGACAACAATGCAGAAGGTCTGTACAAACGTGTGCTTGTGAATACAGGCAAATTATAACTGACCAAAGTATCTGCCAGATCCTCCTCCTTAGTCCTCCCTCTGCTGTGTAGCTGGGTACACCTGACTTGCTGCATTCCACGTGCAGATGTCCCAGGCATGATGGGATGAAAGAAATGTCAGAAGTGAGGTGGGATTAATCACCCTCTGGAAGAGCCCAACCCTTGCATATGCTATAAAGGGTGCTTAGGTGACAAGGTTAGACAAATTTTCTTGTTGTGGAAATGAAGTAAGATAAGTGCTATTTTCATGGGGCTGCTGCTGAATAAAATGGGCCAGACTGGTACATTGTCCATCTGTGCAACCTGTTAATATGGAAGATGTCTATGCAGGTGATGATTCTTACTGGAGTCTCCTTTAGGGGTATAGTGTGATCGCACATTGATTTTCACAGAAGTTCTGAGTTTTTCATCTGTCTCCTGAGTTTAGAGAGAGTGAATGCTATGAGTTTATATTAAAATTTGTACCTGTTTTTTGTTTATGTATGCACATGCATGCAGGAGAGTGTATATCCTTAAGAGTCACTGTCACTGTTAAGAATCTCAGCAGTAATTCTGCTATCACTTCTCAGCACCTCAGAAAGGCTGTGTTAAAAAAAATATGGTAAATACATATTTAGAGTAATTTGTTTCATGTGTTATTTCACTTAATCCATTCCCATGAAGGCTGGAAGCAAAACTGGAGCTGATGTCAGTGGGAACAAAGTCAAGTTTATTATGTGGAGTTCAGACCCAGATTTCACTTCCTGTTAATATGAGAAGAAGTTCAAAGCAGTAGATTATAAAGTCTTTACCTACCATATTACTCGCTATTTTCTCTGATGCTCTTGTCATTTGATAAAAAAACCTTTCATACTTTACCTAGAGTAATTGGAGACTGGAGATCTATGATGTTCTTGCTATTTCCACATTTCAGTTGTCACCTAGGAATTTATATCTATACTTAGGATAATGAGATTTAGTGGGGTCATTTACACTTAGTGAGCATTATATAAATCACCATTACCCATTTGTGTATCATGTGGCTTTTACATTTTCTATCATAGATAAATATTTTATACAGTTTGTTACTATTCATATTCTCTTTATAAAATTCAGTATATACTATTTATTTAGACAATGGCAACAACATGAGATAATGTCAGGTTTTGGCTATTCCAGTATTACTATTGGAGTGCTGCTTGGGGTTATTAAATCAAAAAGAGCTGAAAGCATAGATTGCCTTGCAGTGCTCTATTTATTGTTTTCAGATGTTAAAAGAGCCCTTGCTGTAATACAAGCAATGGCTATAAGCACCTGCTGTCACTAGAGACGGTTAAAGCAATGCATTGTCAAAATTGCATTTTAAAACTCAAAACAGTATAAGGTACAGAATGTGTGGTCATTCCTTGAATGTCTTTGTGAAATGTCCATTGCAGTACACTTGATTATGCTCTTCCTTTTAATTTATCCTTTTTCTTTCAAATGTAAGCAATGAAAATCTCTCTTTTCTTATTCTTCTCCTACCTAAGTGAATTCAGAAAGTCCCTTTTAAGGTCTTTACCATCTCTTTTATAACTGTGATCCTAGTAAAGCAAATGGGTAAACAGATTGATTCTTACACCAGTTCCATTTTATGCATTTGTGCTTGGGCTGGGATATGGTATCTAGCTGAGCTGTGTTTTACTACCATTTGCCCAGACACTATGGCACAAATTTTTTGGGGGCAGTGTAGACTCACACAAGCAAACACATTTGTTAGCGGGAGAGATGAGAAAGCACTGCCTCTCCAGCCCAGTTCTGCAGTCTTCCCTGATTTGAGCAAACTTTATCATTGCTTTCATGTTCCCAACACTAAAGGATTGACTTAGGAGGACCAGAATGCACCAGGGGCAGTGCAGAACAGTGTATGTGCAAAGTCTTGACCAGAGCATCTGATCACAACACCCAGGTCTGACCTTGCATCTTTGGTGCTGTTCAACACCTTTGCATTCTCTTTATCCCCTGCCAGGATCTGCAAAACATAGCTTATGCTAAGGAAGGAGCATCATCCTTAACTCTGTGTGTTTGGTCATTTGTTGATGATCTGCAGTAGTTTGAGCCAGCTCTTACTTCATCATCTAGTTTTCAGCAGGAAGTAGAGAGGGAGAATCAGGCGAAAAAATGTGCACTGACAGGCATTCAAGGGATCTGAAACTCCTGCTTCCATTGTAT
Source organism: Micropsitta finschii (assembly GCA_034783455.1). Lineage (NCBI taxonomy): Eukaryota > Metazoa > Chordata > Aves > Psittaciformes > Psittacidae > Micropsitta > Micropsitta finschii. The sequence continues at coordinate 36,083 of JAVHNF010072066.1, forward strand.
TTTGACAATAGTCCTATTAAATGTGAATCATTCTGTGTATTATTCTTATTACTCATTCACCTCATATAACAGGCTTGGTCCAAACACTGCTAACGTCTTTCCACTGACTTTACTGGGAGTGGGATCA